>JAULKM010166126.1:0-16039 GCA_032355605.1 Rubia tinctorum | reverse complement strand
AGGGGGTGGGCCGGTGGCAGATCTGTGACAGCGTGGAGGTTTCCGGTGGCTGCGCGTTTCCTATGGTGACGGTGAAGGCGGACGTTTCTGGCTCCTTATTATATTGATGATGTTATTGCTTCTAATGAATACATAAATTTGTTGTTGATATCGGTATGGCTCGAATTTTTCTTTTTGTTCAACGATTGGTTGGTTTCTTTTGGTTATTGCCTCTGATGATCTTTCTTATCAATATTAGTAGTGGGGATTCCTCTGGATGGTAGATATAAGATTGTTCTTTCGTTGATTCTGAATTCCACAACAAAAGAGAATGAAACTTTTCTGGCGGCGGATGAACAACGGCTTTGGAAAAACAAGAAGGAAGGTCAACATAAATTGGTCAAACATCGTTAAGGGGTATTTGAGGCACAAATTTTTTAGATTTTAGATCAAGGGTATTTTAATAATTTTCATTTTTCCTCTTCGCCGGTCAACGCCGGAAAGATAGATTTTGGGTATATCAACACAATTTTTCCTAAAGTTAGGGTTAGATTAGCACATATAATAATAAGTTAGGGTTAAATTGACACTTTCTCATATTGCAGGATTATATTGACACTTTCATCATAAAGTCGGGGTTATAAATGTAAATAACCCATGAAATTAATAGGTAAATTTACATCTATGCATTCACTTAATCGCTGTAAAAAATGAGCGTATTTAATTAATAACCATAATTAGTACTTGTATCTTATTATCCCGTATAATTGATCAAGTCATTCAATTAATGTTTATTTGCTTCAAATAATTCTTGAAATTTAATTTATGGGCAAAAGGTGGTGTGCTTTTTAAAGAAACGTACTCCCCCGTCCCTCTTTTAGTTACTTCACTATTCAATCATAATTTTATAATTTTAATATCTTAAATTATGTTTAAAAATAAATTATGAAATTAAATATTTTAAAAATGTGTGTTACGATGAATGTAACAGTATCTCATGTGATATTTTTCACATTTATAAATTTATATATTTTTACAATACAAACAACATCAATTTTATTGATGAATAGTGAAGGGAGTACTTCTTTTCTTTCTCTAACTGTTGTCTCCCAAGAGGATATCGATTGAGCTTCATAAACCAGACATTGGTTATTAATAAGACGTCATAAATCTCTAACACTAATAACATGTTAGACAGTTTTGAAGTGATTTCTTCAAAACAAATTATTTCAAAGTTGTTAGATCGTATTGATTATCTCAATTTATCTAATTAAAGATTCGCCAATTCACCAACTAGATTCGGAGTTGGACTCAAATTCAACAATTTATCTAATTGACCAAGTCAAAGAACTGAGTTGGACTAAGACACTTCAAGCCCAAGAAAGTAGTGAGGAGGCCTGAGATCCTTAATGACAAAATGCTAGTCATTGCGAGCCATAAATTGTTAAATGAGAATGGGGCAATTATCAGTAAGAATAATGTTAATGAATTAAACAAGAAGATAGAGAACCTGAGATCCACGAACATAAGTAAAAAGTGAGGTATTAGTAGTGTTGCATGAAAAATCAAGGTTTCTCAAATATGAGCTGAAACGCTGAAACTAAGCTCTGAGAGTTTTCTTAAGGCCATAAATAGCCTTACGAATGTAATAGACATAATTCGGATAAATAGAATTCCGACAACCAGAGCGTTGCTCCATGTAAACGGGTTCATCAAGAAGATCACCGAGAGAGAGAATCCTTGACGTCAATTGATAAAGTGACCATTCATAATTGGTAAAAAGAGACGGAATGATATGAACAATAGGAGCCTTGACTATTGGACTAAGGGTTTCAGTGAAGTCAAAACCTTGAAGATACGAGAATCCCTGTGCTACAAGACGGGCTTTGTAACGATCGAGATAGCTATCTGAGCGATATTTAATGCAATAGACACACTTAGAGCCAACCACATTAATACCAATAGGCCGACGTACAAGATCCCAAGTGTGCTGTTGACGAAGAGCAGACATCTCATCACCCATGACCATGACCCATTTGGGGTATCTAAGAGCATAATAATATCTTATGGCTTCATTTTTAGCCCAGAGTGCAGTAAGAGAATTTGTGAGAAAATACTTAGGAAAAGTGCGTCGTTTTACATAGCCAATACGAGAGTGAGTTTCCATAGGATGAGGAGTGTGTGGGGGTGAAGGCAAAGAAGTACATGAGGACTATATAGGAGAAGTAGCCTGAGCATTAGAGCATTAGGAGCAAGACTAGGAGGAGAAGACAAGTCTGGTAGAGGGCACAACCGACATGAGGTGGAATTAGTAGAAAAATTCTGAGAAAGAGGATCCACCGTAGATTCAAAGTCCAAAAATACAGAATCATCCAGCGAAGAAAGAGAAATAGAGGCCCGCCATCATAAGGAAACAAATGTTCATCAAAACGAGCACGCGTAGTGGTATAAACCTTTTGAATAGGGGGATCCAGACATTGAAATCCTTTGTGTTGCAAATCGTTGACCAAGACGACACAAGGAGAGCTCTGAGAGGCTCATTTATGTTTTGATAACAACGTAATGAAAGGGTATACCCGCAAACAGATGAAAATGGTGTAGTCAGAATGGCGCCCACATACAAGAAAAAGGAGAGAGTACCCATCGAGTACCAGAGTGGAAAATGATGTAGATTGCGGTAGAAAAAAAGCATCATTCCAATATGAAAGAGGAATATGAGAGTGAAATAACATGGATAAGTTTATTTCAATGATGTGACAATGTTTCCTCTCAACGTGACCATTTTTTTCTGGTGTATATGGGCAAGAATTTTGGTGATGAATGCCATGAGTGGAAAAGTGAGTAGCAGTCGAGTGTTGGTGAACTTGGTGTCGCCATCTCTCTGAAAAACTTTGATGGAGTATGAGAATTGATTTTTCACAAATCGTTTAAAAGTGAGAAAAACATCAAGAAGTGGTGATGGGTACATGTTCCCATCAGGTGTAAACAATAATACTAGGTGAAGCGTGAAAAATCATCAATGAACAAGACATAGTAAAAGGAACTGGAAATAGTAGTGATGGATGCAGGTTCCTATAAATCACAATGAATCTAATATAATAGAGAATCCGCTCTCTTTGAGTTTTCCACAAAAGAAAGGCGTTTACTTTTAATTTTTTCACATGAATCACACAGAGAAGGTTTAAGTAGCAAAGAAGTAACTTAAAGTGAACCCTTTTAATTGAACATGGAGATAACTGAATGATAACTATAGCCCAATCTAACACGCTAGAGTTCAAAAGATGCCTAATTCTTACACGATTAAATGTAAGAAACAAGTGTAGAACCACTTATGTCAAGAACGTATGGACCATGCTCACATCATCCTTGGCCCACAACCTCCCCGTGGATCGTTTCTAAATCACAAAAGTTTTTCATCGAAGTAAATGACAACATTTAACTCATTTGTAAGATTTCTAATAGAAAGAAGATTTTTAGTAATAGATAGAACCACCAATATATCGTATAAGGATAAAGAATCCTTAAATCAACAAGAACCATTGTGAGAAATAGATAAGGAATGTTCATTTCCAACAGTGACAGAATTATTACCAGAATAAGGTGCGATATTATCCAAGCAAGAAGTGTATTCAATGAGATGAGTAGTCTCCCCAAAGTCAAGATACAAATCAGAAGAATGTGTACGAGATTCTTCAAAAGTCATAGTAGAGTGAAAGGCATTGATAAGATGAGCATAGTCCATGGATCGATTAACAGAAGAGAGTTTGTGACAATTTGCAGCAGTATGACCAAATTTATTACACCATTGGCATTTGGAATTTCAATGGCGACCATGACAACCATAGAAAGGACCACCAAGAGAAGACCACTCAGAAGAGGAGTTACCAGGGAACCGTCCGCCGCTACGACCGCGTATGGGGTTCCCCGTGCAACATGATAGGGCCTGGGATGCACACGTCTGAGGAGAACTACCGGAACACCCAAATTTAAAAAAATAAATTTGTTGATGGAGTTTCGAAGCTTCTAGATGAACCATAAATAGTCTGCTGCACCAATTCATGACTCTTTGCGTGATCCAGCACCTCAGAATATGTCGTTAACAGATTTTGTGCAAGTTGAATGCTAAAAAATTGCATAAATTCGAGGCCAAGATCCCGGATAAATCAAAGCACACAATCCTTGTTACTCATAGATGAATCAAGACCAAACAGCTTGTCAAGAAGATATTTAAAACGCCGGTGCATATCGGCAACAGAATTGGTACCACGCCCAAGATCTGTAAGTTGGTCACGAAGTTTTAACTCGTTACTCAGAGAAGATTTTTGAAAGGTGGAGCAGAGACGATCACATATTTTTTTCGATGAAGAACAACTAATTATTTCTCGCATTTTATCATTCGACAGAGTTGAGCGAAGAATACTTTAAATTTTCTTATCTTGAAAACCTAGGTGGCATTGGAGACAGTGAAGGAAACCGGTGACGAGGAGTACGCATTTAAGGAAGGAGAAGACTTGGACAGTGGTGAAAGGGAGCCATCATGATAACTAAAAAGTCCCTCAAATTCAAGAATAGTACGCACTTGACTTTTCTAGGAGACAATAATGGTGGAAGAAAGCTTGAAATGAAAAGGTGGATGAGAGAGACAAAGAGGAGTCTCAAAGCCATGGCCTAAGAAAAGAGTATTTTCTCAGAAAAATGGCAAAAGGGATGGTTCAGAAGAAAAAAAAAAGTTCAGAAGAGGAAACGGTAAATTTTGAGAAATATTTTGGAAAAGGAATTCCGAGAGTCTGATGCCATTTTAGTGTAGGATTAATTAATGATTTGTACATGGAGTGAATCGTCTATTTATTTAAAGATACAAAAGGTATAAAAGTAAATTTACAATACACAAGTGTATTCTAGAGAGATCTATATTCTAACATACTATCAACTATGATAATCTATATAACGGTTATACCAATTTTCCTTCGACGTATATTTTAGAACATTACTGGGTGAAAGTCATCATCATTCGTTATTAGATACTTCATTATTAAAAGAATTTCCATGCAATTTTAACTATTCTCAAACTAACATGAACGAAAGATCATTCACTTTGCAAATGCACTCCCATTTGAACTTTGAGTGGATTTGATAAGTTGCAACCACATTAATTAGATTTTTATCCCACTTTTAGTCACATTACTTGGGGGGGGGGGGGGGGAATCTAAAAACACAATATTACTATGATTTTCATTTTAATTACTAACCTTAACTACACACTTAATTAATGTAGTTTTCCATCCAATTTATAAGATCCAAATTTTTTGCTTTACTTGTCCTCGTTCTCCTCCTCCAACCTTATTTTATTTATTTTTACCTCCACTAGTACCATCCACCTCAAACTCCTCTTTCTTGAATACTTTCTCTTCCTTCTACCCCACAACCAACAAATCTCTTACTCGGAGGACGCATCGTTGAGATCATTTGAAATTGAATGATGAAAAACCTAGAAAAATAAAATTGGATGAGATGGTTTTGGTAAGAATAGGAACCCAAAATTTTTTGGAGCCCAAAATTTTCTAGTTAATAAATCTCAAGAATTTGTCAATTATGTAGAGCAATTTTTTCGGATAATAACTATCAAGATAAATTAAAAAAGACTAGAGTTGTTTAAAAAATCATGGGTTGTTTCTTCAATGCTTTGACAAGAATCACCGTCGCCAAAAGTAGAAGAAGATAGTCAGTTTGTGAGATCATGGGTAGACTCACGATTGTTTTTCTCAAAGGATAGCGTGAGCACGATCTCTCACAGATTTTGTATACTTTTCATCCTTCATGCATGCACCAAGACATGAGAAAAAATATAGAGAAAAACTGGAAATTTGTAAATTTTATGATACAGTAAAAAACAAAATCAATAAAGAATAAGGTATAATGAAGAAAATATAGGCAATCAATTAATCAATTACACTTGACTTAGGTGATTAATTATTTTCAAAACTATTCATCCCTGTGGGTATACTTGCTCTATATTCCACTTTCTCTTATTTTGTTGGTTCTAACCATATTATATTAAAAATTCTCATATGTATATATATATGTGTATGTGTGTGCTTAGTCTAGTGCGTCTTGGATCCCCTTTTAGCTCTCGTGCAGTTCCAAACCTCTTTGAAACCAACAAGTACTAAAAGAGGATCCAACACGCACCAGACCAAGTATACATACATACATATATGATATGTTTTTTCACAATATTTTATAGGTATAATTTCTTCATTTATGACACTAATATCTGCCCACTATCTATTAAGGCTTGTAATCTTATAGTGTATTCATTGTTTATTAACAACGTCACTTGGGTATGCCCCACTATATATCTTGCAGTTCCAAAACCCGGTTGAAACCAACAAGTATTTGAAGATATAATATCACTATTTTAATAATCCTTTATTTGCACTGTTGTGAATAAATAAAACATGAACGTTGGATGCATGTGGGTACTTTTCTTAAATTTTGCATTGTGACGTTCAAGAGTGTTCAGTTAATGGATTAGAGTGGTGAGGTATGTTGAGTTGATAGTGATGATGATGGTGATAGTGATGGTGATGGTGGTGCAATGGTAATGGTGAGGGAGAAGCAAGAGATAAATGTAGTAACTATTGATAATTATGATGTTATATATTGGTGTGGAGTGGAGTGGAGTTTATGGATAAAAAAAAGAACAATAACCATGGAATTATATTATCTAAACTTTATTTTTCTAACTCAATTTACAAAGTACCCTAATAATAGAAGAAAAAATGAACTAACTTACAATTTAAATGGAGTGGTATGTTTCGAATGAGTTTGATAGCACCACCTATCAAATCCTAGTTCAACGTCTGTCCGAACAAAAATTGAAACCTCTTCGACAGATTTCTACCTAAATAAAGGATCCCCAAATCCTAATTCAATATATTAGGAAATGTGTAGTAAGAAAAGTGAAACAAAATCATGTACATGAAGAGAAAAACAAAGCTATTTGACTAGACACGAGCTTATCTTGTAACAACACCTTCTAGTTTTAATATTATAACGTTGTTTGTCAAAAAACCGAAGAAGTGAAGTTATGATTTCTTTAATCAACAAGAAGTTATTATAAAAGAATCTTTTCAAGGTGAAGGGGGGAACTACTTATATCAAAACAGTGGCAAATGCAATGGTTAATTTCTGAGTTAAATTGAGTTGCGTAGGATATTATACATTTTTCTCTAATTTTTGTAGTCTTTCATATTTTGTTCAAGAGAAAATTAAGATTGATAAAATTGGTTACTCACACATACGATATGCTAGATATTGATCATTAATAACGGTTAGAGGGTACCATGAATCACTACCAGTGATAAGATATTGGCATTAATTTTTGAAGTGATTTACTTTTTTTAAAAAAAGTTCTAGTGATAGATAATGTTGTTAATAATGTTGTATATTTTTCATTTCAATGTGATGAACTTGTATCATTTATATTTCATACGAGGGTTCAAAATAATGCTAGGAGGAGATCATTATTATTCATTTATTATTAGATAATTAATTATTAAATGAGTTTTAATCTAATCTCTAACTATCCTCAGATTAGGAGAAACAAATAAAGAATGAAAAAAATCCATTCACTTCTCAAACATAATTGGAGTGGCTAACTATCACCACAAATACACTTGTATCTAAAGTTTTAGTGAATTTATTAAAAGCCACTATATTATACTTTTATCTTAATTTTAGTCACAACACTTCACAGAAAATATAAACACACAATTTTATTTTGGTTTTTCGTTTAAATCATAAGATTGGCCGTATTTTTTTATTTTCTTTCTTTCTTTTTTCTCTACCATCAATCACTTCAAACCCCTTCATCCTGAATACTTTCTCTTCCTTTTTCTCCAGTGCCAAAAAATATCTTACTTGGAAGACGTAACCGATGACATAATCTTCAAAATTGAATGACAACTAACAAAGAAAAATAAGAATAGGTAGGGTTGTTTTGCAATAATATAAGAATTCAAAAACTTTCAGACTCAAAATTTTCAATATTGAGTCTCTTTAATTTGTCAATTATGTAGAACCAAAACTTTTATGCAACAAATTCCAAACCAACTTAAAAAAGACAATGATTTCTTGGTTTTCAAATCATGGGTTGTTTCTTAGATGGTTTGGCAAGGATCAATATTGCCAAAAGTAGACGAATATAGCCAGCCTGTGAGATCAGGGGTAGATCCATAATTATTTTTTCTTGGACTATAGTGTGCGCACAGTTTCTCCCAAATTATGTATGCTCTTAAGCCTCCAATCATATACCAAATCAAGAGAAAAAGAAGAAGAATGGAAATAATGAAATTTTAATTCAAGATAAAAATGAAAACCAACAAGAAATAAGGCAAGTGAGAAAATATAGGAATTAAATTAATCAATTACACTTGAATTTGCGGGGTACAATATAATTTTACTTCCAATCCATTCCTTCTCCCGATATACTTTCCTTATTTTCAATATTCTCTTATTTCGTGGGTGCTAACCATATTATCAAAAAATAAAACAAAAGATTCTTAGGGATGGTAACGGGGCAGAGTGGGTAAGGATTATGGTACATTCATACCCATGTTCACCTAAAATTTTCATACTCATACCTGCCCCACCACCCATGGCGGGTACAATATTAAAATTCACCCACACCCCATCACTCACTTGGGTTTCCATACCCACTTCAAATCCATTTTACTCACCCCATTTATATCACCAAAAAAACCTAAAATTTACTCTAAAATCAATAATTTTAATATAAAAAGTTTAATAATATTTACATGTGCATTATGGATAAATAATAGTTTATTATATAATAAATTATTGTGTACATAGTTGTTATAGTGGGGCGGATATGAACTAATATCTATGTCCGACCCACTACTTATGGTGGGTATCAATTTTCATACCCATACCCGCCACACCCCCACGAAAACTACATCCATGCCCACCTCATTGGGGCGGATGCGGGGTAGAGCTCCACCAAAATCTGACCCAGTGTCATTCCTAAAGATTCTATTTATTTATATCCTAGTGTTGTTGGAGCCCGTCCAACTTCGTCCAGGTCTACATCCCCGTCCAACTTCGTCCAGGTCTACAACCCCGTCCAACTTCGTCCAAGTCTACACCTGCCTTGGGCCAACAAGTATTATGAGATAAAATAATATATTTTTAAATTATGAATTTTCCTCCATTTATAATGTGTTCCCTCCCCAAGAAATAAGTAGATTCCATTAAAATTAGGTCAAACGACCATACTTACACATCCAAGTAATGTGGAAAAATAATAATTTTGGACCAGATCGGAGCATAATTCCACATATCCAATATCAGTCCTTACATAAGGGTCTAGTTCTGTCTATTTTACCAGTACAGATCAACTCATGAACATCCCTAGTCACAAGCTAGGGTATAATTTTGGCCAGATTCTTGAAAGTAACAAGGGGGTTTTTGAAGATCTTTTTAATATTTAAAGTAATAAAAAGGATTTTAATTAGAGAATAAAATAGATCATATAACAATTTCCACACAATAGATTCATCCAATGATCATAGGTTCTCAAGTACATTCATTTTCAAATTTTGTTCTCATCCCTAACAATTATAGTATATAGGTCATAAACATACACCCATGATACACTTATTATTAGTCGAGATCTTCCAAAAAATTACTAACCAAGACTCGAATTAACATCATCTTAGCAACCAAGAACTATATGAGAGACGTGCAATAGGAATCATAAACATACATAAAAATACATATAACTGAATTCTCTATCAATCAGCGCATAGGTTGCAAATCAATCATGCAATCATGACTTGTTACTTTAACCTTAATATGCAAAAATATGAACCATATAAATATGAAGAACATCAATAAACCTATATGATAAAACTAAATAAATTAACATAATTTAATGAATTCAAGAACAAGAAACACAATACAATTTGTAGGAATGAATAGCCCCTGATATTTTTTAACCCCACATGTATTCAGTGATGGATTCAATTGCCAGTTGAAACTAAGTATTTAGTCCTCCATAAATTTGAAAAATACAGGACAATTATAAACGGAATTTTCTAGTGATGAATTTGAACTATTCTCGAATCAATGATTCTGATCTAATGTGTCCCTATTCTCAAAAAATCCATGTCTTAAATATACAAATTAATGACTAACTTAAAAACAATAAAAGATTTATCCTATTCTAAATATAATTATTCTATGAATAACAAAAGAAATATAATCCCCCAAGACAAGATTTCTACTTAAAATAGAATTGGAGACTGAGAATTCTACTAAGAAAAAGTGTCTTTATAACCCTACCTGTTTGAGATAAGTGTCAATACAACATCAATGTTTGAAAGTGTCAATACAACCCTACCTAGTTGACGTAAGTGCAAAACTACCCATTCAGACAAATTTTAGATGGAATCCGTAAAATTACTATTTTACCCTTCTGAAAATTCAAAAAATTGTGAAATGACTTTCATGCCCTTAACCCTAATTTTCTTCAACCATTTTTACATTAATAGATTCTAGGGTTTAATTTATTCTAGCCACTCTTGCTTGTTGCGCTCAGTTTCCACTTTTCATGACCGATTGGCGGCGCTCTAATCCTCCTTATCACATCGATCAGCAACCCAACAACGACGTTGCATTCGTCGACGAGAGGTGGCGGCGGCGTAATACTAGATATTTTGGTGCTTTGGGAAGACTAACTTCTTTTTTTAGACCCGAACATAGTATGAAAATAATTTTCCAGGCACTAAGAGAAAAGGTCACCATTTTACCTATGATTTTTTATGTGTTGTTTTTAAGCCAAGACATATTTCGTTATAATCGCAAAGCACCATATAATAAAGATTGTTTGCTATTGGCATCAACCGGGGGTATTTCTGTAATTATTTTGACTTCTCTATTTTGAGAAAACGACACCGTTTTTTCGAATAGTGTTCCTAAGCTTCTCTATTCCTCTCCTTCATCAATTTTTAGATTTCGTCTTTGCAAAGCACCATATAATAAGGATGGTTTTCTATTGGTATCAATCGGTTGTATTTCCATAATTATCTTAACTTATCTACTTTGAGAAAACGACAACGTTCTTCCGAATAGTGTTCCTAAACTCTTCTATTCCTCTTCTTCATCAATTTTCTAATTTCCTCTACTTCTCTATCCCAGTTCTTCGATGATTGTTGATTCTTCAGAGCTCACAAGTGAGGCTTTAGATGATGCAACGAGCATGCGAACAAGATTTTGGGCAAAGTGGAAGTCGAGGGGTTTACGTGGGCTGGAAAGGGTGGCGTGGCACCAGATGAGGATGGCGACCTTGAGGTTATACATGTAATCATTCAATGTTTAACTGTTTTAATTCGATTTAATTTATTCAAGGTTTCACTATTTTAATTCGAAGTTATACGTGTAATCATTTGGTGTTTATTTATTTTAATGTGAGGTGTTTATTTTAGTGTTTTATTTTATTGTTTGAACAATTTCAATTGATGTTTTATTGTTTGTATTTTTATTTGATATTTAACTAAATTTTATCTGTAAAGTGTTTAATTGGTATTTATCTAGTTTTCAATTAGTGTTTTTCAGTATTTTATTTGATATTTTAACTATATTTTATCATATTATTTAGGGAAAAGAGCAAAAACGACCCTATAAAATTGAGAAAGTGCAGGTATGACCTTGTAAAATTTGAAAGTGCAGAAGTAACGCTATCTTTTTTCAAAATGTGCAGTTTTACCTAATTTACATTATGCGGGCATTGATCGATGTAATTCCGACGTTGACCATTCATGAAATGACAGAAATAACCCTAAACTTAAAACTAAATTTCTAATGAGCATTATACCCCCTAAACTTCTTCTTCTCCAACTTCAAACACCCTAACACATGCCGCCGCCCATTGACCACCACCGCGTCACCCACTGACCGTCGCCCACTGATCGTCGCCCGCGCCTATCGCCGCCCACCGCTAACCACTGCCACAACCATTTTGCAATTCGAATTTCAATAAACACAAAAGCAAAAAAATAAGTCAAAACTAGCAAATCATATTCAAATAGCATCACTGCATCAACACAGATTAAATCATGAAATTGAATTAATCTTTCTTACAACATATGATGAAGAAGAATCAACTCCATCCCTATTACTCCGGCGTTGGAGCTCAGCTTCAGCCCTCACAGCATCCTCCGTCATCTCGAAGTTTCCCAGCCAAACTCCCCTTCCTCACCCACCGCCGCCGCTCCCCCTATTCACCCACCGTTGCCCCCCTTCTCCTCATCTACCACTGGCGCCCCTTACAACCCATCGATTCCCTAACCCTCACCGGCACCCCTCCGTCGATTCCCCATTCACCACCGATTCCCCATCTCCATCAATTCCTCATCCTCCGTCGATTCCCCGTCGACCCTAACCCCCGCCGAGCAACAAAAATTGGAGCAACAAAACTATCTTTCTAGTTAATATCTTCCCAGTTAGTATCTTCCACTCTTAGTCATAAAAAAAAACCAATGAGTTGACTGAGTTCTAAACAAGGCACAATTTTTCTTCAATGTAAGAACGAAAAAAATGATTAAACGGCGAGATGAGAGGTGGTAAGCTGTTGTGGCGGCGGAACGTGATTCGTCCCGATCTGGAGAGTCGGTGGGGCATTCCTGAGAGGAGAGGGTGGTGGGTTAAGGCTAGAGGAGAGGAGATCTGGTGGTGTTTGTCGGCGAGATGAGAGGTGGTGGGCTTAGGTGGGATGAGAGGAAGGGTGGCGGATTTAGGCAATGAAGTAAGAGATGAGGACGGTAATTCAGGGCTATTAGTGTCTTTTTCGTTATTTTAAAAAAAATTAACTCAAGGGTATAATGGTCATTTCACTCATTTCCGGCCAATTTTCCATTTAACATTTCGGTCAACGAAATCCAGGGTCATATTTGCCCTTTTAGATTTTACAAGGTCATTTATGCAATTTCGATCAAAACATAGAGTTAAAAACGTACTTTTCTCTATTATTTAATAATTTATAAATTTTTTTTAAAATTTATTTAAATCTGATGTGCTATTAGTTAAATGTAAGATTTAGGCAAATCCAAACACAAATCAGCCCAACAAAAGGCTATACATTCGTCCCGAACCCAATTTCGACCCGCCACCCAACCCGATTTAATTTTCTCCATTTCAATTTCAACCCGTAATTCCCCCCAACCTTGATATACACGTAGCTTCTCCACCCTATGCCACCGTACTGCAACTACTTCCCCCGCGGCGTGAATCCAACGCAAAGCCGAGCTGCGAACTCGACGACGCACGTATCAGTTGTTTAGCAACGAATACGACGGTGAAACCGAACTGCAAATCAGATGCCGGAGAACACAAATCGACGATGAGAGCAAATTCAACGATTTGATGGACGACGATGAACGTGAATCGGATGATGGCGATCGAATGACGGCAACGGAAATGGAACGCGGCTGAACGATGACTAAGTGAAGCGCAGGAGGTTTTTCAACAATTTGCAAAAAAATTCCCCCAAGTTCTACAATCTTTTAATATTTATTTCAAATTTAAAATATTTTTATATTAACCCCGAATTTAAAACTTCTTATTTTATAATTTTTCTATTTGTAACTTAGTTTTTTTTATGTCACCATGAAATGGTTTTGACTTTTGAATGAGACAGACTCATGAAAGCATAGTAATGCATAGTGAAGGTTTTAAAGCATGGAGTAATAGATATCAATGTCTTCTAAACTTCTTAAGTAACTTCTCTATTCTATCCATGGAAAGTTGGAACATTAAAAAATACTCCCTAGCCCCACTAATTTTTGCTTATTTATTTTTGGGTTATTTACATTTATAACTCTGACTTTAGGCTGAAAGTGACAATATAACCCTTCAATCTCAGAAAGTGCAAAAATAACTCTAACTTATTATTGTATGTGTCAATCTAACCCCAACTTTTGAAAAAATTGTGCCTATATACCCAAATTCTATCTTTTCGGCGTTGACCGTGTAAATTCCGGCGAAGAGAAAAAAGGAAATGACTAAAATACCCTTGAACTAAAATCTAAAAATTGTATGGCCGAAATACCCCTCAGAGTTATACAGGGTTATTTCAGCACATACTCAATAAAGTTAGAGTTATATCTGCACTTCCGATATAAAGACAGGGTTATTTCAGCACATAGTCAATAAAGTCAGGGTTATATCTACACTTCATATATAACGACAGAGTTATTTTAGCACCTAGTCAATAAATTCAGGGTTATATTTGCACTTCCGATATAAAGACGGGGTTATTTCAGCACATAGTTAATATGATGAAGATGTGTCTTCTTCCCTTCCTCACTTCTCACCGAACCCTAATCGTGACATCTCTCTGTTTTAGTCGTTGTCATCGCTGGAAGCTCCCCTGTATTTCGTCATGGGCTACCTCATAATATAATTAAGGAGAACTGCTTCCCCTATAATTAAGGCATGTTGGTTCCCCTGTCAATTTCAATGCCTCATAGTACTTCCCCTGTACTTTTTAAAAATTGAAACAGCCCTACTTGAACTATTGTGTAAGGGCATTTGCCACATTTTGAAGAGATTGTAACAATGAAATCACAACAAAGCAACATCAATGTCAATTTTAATCCAAGCCCAATTTTCCAAATATTTTATTTACCCCAAATCCGACCTAAAGCTCACATACAACGGATAATTTTTTTACCTGCGACGGAGAGTCGAAGCAGGGCCGCTGGATGTGGTATTCAAGGAGGAATAAACGAGGGAGCTTCGACGGCGGTTGGGCGGAGGAGAAATGGGAAGAGGAGAAATTCGAAGGAGAAGCAGTCGGGCGATACCTCAGTTTCTGTGCTTCGGCCTGAAGAAAGCATGAAGAAGGGTGGAGCGGGAAAAAAGTACGGGGAAGAATAGAAAATGCAAGAGGAAAATAGGAGAAAAGGAGAAATAAAGTAAGGGCCAAGGACGTCATTTCATATTTTGTGACTTTATCTTTTTTTTAAAAATAAGGGCAAAACCGTATTTTCACCTTATTCCGGCAATAAACTAGTTGACTAAAAAAGTCAATGTGGTCAAGGGTTATTTTGGCACTTTTTGAGATTGCAGGGTTATATTGGCACTTTCAGCTTAAAGCCAGAGTCATTTTAGCACTTAGATCTTTTTTAATTCAAGGGCAAAATTGTCTTTTTCTTAAAATCCAGCCATAAATTAGTTGACTAAAAAGTCAACAAGGTCAAGGATTATTTTGGCACTTTCTGAGATTGCAAGGTTATATTGACACTTTCAGCCTAAAGTCAGGGTCATTTTAGCACTTAACTCCTATTTTTTTTCAAAGTGACAATTTTTTGAAAAAGTAGCGTTTGATTTTGAGCAGTTACATCACATACCTTAATGACTGCCACATGCCCGCATTTATGGGACTCCGCATGCTAATTACTTGAAAGTTGTGCCTTTCCAATGTTTCTTTAATAATTTTGTAGGGAAAACTATAGTTTTTTTTTTCAAAGTGACGATTTTTTGAAAAGTAGCGTTTGGTTTTAAGCAGTTACATCACATGCCTTAATGACTGCCACATGCCCGCATTTCTGGGACTCCGCATGCAAATTACTTGAAATGTGTGCCTTTCCAATGCTTCTTTAATAATTTTGTAGGGAAAACTATAGATTTTTTTTCAAAGTGACGATTTTTTGAAAAGTAGCATTTGGTTTTGAGCAGTTACATCACATGCCTTAATGACTGCCACATGCCCGCATTTCTGGGACTCCGCATGCAAATTACTTGAAAGTTGTGCCTTTCTAATGCGGCTTTAATTATTTTGGCATCGTTCACCTTTGAGGATATATTTTGGGCTTGCTACATCGAGTCTTCCTTTACTTCTCTTATTTTGTCTTCCTTCAACGGTTTATCTTTTGTCTTTCGCTTTTCTCACCCTCTCTTGTAAATCTGCTCTCAGCATCCGCTTCCTATATACACTAGGTACCATCTTCATACTTCCTTTGATTCTCTTTGTCAGAAC
>JAULKM010166115.1:0-32445 GCA_032355605.1 Rubia tinctorum | reverse complement strand
CAAATTACACGTAAGTGCTGAATTAACCATTACAAAATCTGAACAAGAACGGATGAAATGCACAATTTCTCATTACCGCATTTCCGTTCTTCGGTTCAGCTGTTCCATGGACAGTCCGTTCAGGCACTGCCTTAGGGAATCTCAAAATTCTAATAACTATAAAACCCCTAGAAAATTCACCCCAAAAACCACTCTTTACCCATTCATCTCAAACAATAAACAAAACCAACACAATAACGAGAATAAGGGGTAACAACTGAGCCAAAATCCAAGACATTTAGAAGGGAGAATACCATTTTCGAACAAACCCTGTTTTATGTGGTAAATCCGAAAATCATCGTTTTCGGTCGTCCACCTCGTCTTCACTATTGCTACTATTTCACATTCCTAGACCATTGCTTATTCTTCTGGTCAGTTCCCACAAAAATCTCGGGTTAAGAACATGTTTGATATCCTTAATAACCTTGTATCCATCGGGGGTAGTAAATCTTCTCCATCCCAAGATTAATGTACACATGATGCCCTCCCCTGGAAGTACTTCCCACCAAACACGCATACATATTCAAATTCAAAAGAGAAACCAAGCACAATTTCTTCAACACCTCTAACAATATAAAAACATATCAAATTTGAGCATTACAGTACTAACAAGAAAACATGGTACCTAATCAATACAATCCATAGTACAATATCAAAAAATGGTACTAGAAGTAGTGGGAACAAACGAGAATTACCAGATGATTAAAGAAACAAAAGAGCGCACAATTGCCGGAAACCGCCGCTTCCAGAAATTTTTGCAGTCACCAAAAATTCCCCAACCTCTCCCGCTGCCACTCGTGCGCCCTAGACCCGCCGATTTCCTTCACCGCCAGAAATTCCCCAGCTTTCGCACGCCCTAGCCCCGCAGATCTCCTCCGCCGCTAGAAATTTCCCTGCCCCTCTAGCTGCCACTCCTCCCCCTAGCCCCGCAAATTCATACCTCAAGGGGTAGCCAAATTTGTTATTTTAGTCATTTTGGCTTCACCCTGTTTTACGGGGGTGAAGTCGATGCGGGAGTCTGAAAATGATGATCTCCGAGAAGGCGTCCGAGAAGCGCCATAGGATGGCAAAAAACAACGGCCCAGAAGACGGCCTAGAAAATAGCGAAAAACAACGTTCTCCGAGAAGGGCGTAGGACTGTCGACCAAGAAGAATTCGAGGGCAGCAACGAGCGGCGGCCGTCTGGACGGAAGTCTTCGTCCAAACCAAAGCCTCGGTTGCCGTGCCTAGAGCTGATGGAGCAAAGGAAGAAGACGAAGTTAAAGCGGGAACAACTGATGAAAAGGAGAAATATATGATGAAATGGAGGAATAACTTCAGGGTCAATTAAGTCTTTCCACATTCTCTATGTTTTTCATTTTTAAATTATAAGGGTAAAAGGGTAATTTAACTTTATTCCGGCTGTGAAAAAGTTGACCAAACGGTTAACGTGGTCAACGGTTATATTGGCACTCTCTGAGATTGCAGGGTTATATTGGTACTTTTGCCCTAATTTCAGGGTCGTTTTAACACTTTTCTCTTTAAATTATAAGAGTAAAGGGGTAATTTCAATTTATTCCGGTTGTGAAAAGGTTGACCAGATGGTCAACGTGGTCAAGGGTTATATTGGCACTTTCTGAGATTGCAGGGTTATATTGGCACTTTCGCCCTAATTTCAGGGTCATTTTAGCACTTTTCTCAAATAAATATTTATTGATACAAATTTATAAGTTAATAAGGAAAAATAAATCATAAAAGATATAAGATCAGTTTTATATATTAGTATAAATAATAAATAAAATCCGACAAGGTGATGTAACAATATTTAAAGAATTGAATCATAATAAGAATTATTGAAATATTATGTTTTTACTGCAGACTTGGCTAAAATATTATAAATGGTGAAGTCATAATTTTATTTTGGGTTGGTTTATTCTAGATCAAATTATTATGCTATTTGATCGAATTCAAGTTGATTCGGGTTATGTTACTGCAAACGTCGGTAAAATATTATAAAGGGCGAACAATTTGGGAGGCCCCTAAACTCCATCTATTTTCCCCTTCAAGCCTCTTATTATTTTTTTGAAAACTTTTAGCCCGTCAACTGTCAAAACTGTTAAATCGTGGTCCTTCCGTCTAGTCAAAGCGTTAACTTTGGTGAAAAATGTTAATTTAAGGGCAAATTAGTAATTTCACATTTTCCTTTTCCTTTTATCATTTAATTTTAAAATCCAATCTTTTTTACTCTTTTTCTTTTAATTCCTTTTTTCCTATTTTAAATTCCTATCTTTTTTCCTCTTTGAAGAGCAAATTAATTAGCTACGGATTTTGAAAATCACTTAATTTGAATTATTAAATCCAAAACCTTAATTTTAAAGAATTAAATAAGGAATTAAAATCCAATGATTTTTTCCTCTATTTATTTTTTTTCATTTTCACTGTTTCCTTATTTCTGTTTCTATTTTCTTTATTTCCTTAATATCTTTTCTATTTTTCTTATCCCCGTCTTCATTCTCCCCTCCGTCGTCCTCCGCCACCTGCCGCCACCTCACCATCACCATTTATCCCCTGCCAGCTCTCCACCACCATCTATCCTCCACCTCGCCACCACCATCTATCATCCGACACCTCACCACCACCATCTATCCTCCACTAGCTAGTCCACCATCACCATCTATTCTCCTCCCCACTGCCACAGGAACCCACACCGCCATCTCCACTTGCTCCCCCCATCGGAAACCAATCTTGACAGTGAAATCAGGGTCTCCCAAGTCGTTCAGGTGAACGATAGAGACGTGGGTTTAAGATAATAACGTCGAGGGTTCATAGTCGACGGGGATTTTAGAGTTCGATGAACAATGAATCAACCTCCGGATGGGGACGTCGAGGGTTTTCGAGATGAGGAGGAGAAATTGGACGGGAGGGAGAGGGTCTCAGACCACTTGCCAGTTGGAGAAAAGAAGAAGAATGCGCTGAAACCCTCGGCAGAAGAAAAATGGAGCAGGCGGAGTTGCTCGAGAAGGAGAAAAAGAAAAGAGAAGGACAAAAGGAAAATAAATGGAGAAAAATAAAATAGGAGAAAGAAAGAGGAAACAAAATGGAAAATAAAAATGAAAATTACTATTTTACCCTTAAAATTGACGTTTGCTATTACTTGGCACTTTGACTGGATGGAAGGGCCACGGTTTAACAGTTTTGTTAGTTGAGTGGTTAAAAGTATTCAAAAAATAAGGGTTTAAAAGTATTCAAAAAAATGAGGGGCTAAAATGGGATGATGGAGGGAGTTCAGGGGTCTCCCAAGTCGTTCGCCTTATTATAAATGGTGAAGTAGTAATTTTATTCAAAATTATTTATTAAATAACATGTTGAGTCTGTCTCTTGAAAGATGGTCTTTCCATAAATTATGTAAAAATTAAGGTTTCAACTGTAAAAATTTTGGGATGCATTAATCGGGTTATAAACTTATAACTACTGGACGTTGCATAATAGATTTTAAATATTACGACTAAAACATTTCACCTTTCTATAATTTTAATGCAAGCCCGTCTATCCATATAGCTATGAAAAGACAGTCTTTACCAAAATTTGCCTAACATGCTAAATTATAAAAAAAATAAAGTAAAGTATTATTATCAAAATACCATATAATGAACAAATACTTATTGCTACTAATGAGGAAGTTATCATGTTGGATGTTTTATATTAATTTAAAAAATTAGTCAAGAAAGTTAGTGTTATAGAAAGTGAAGCAAGAATTGATTACATGAAATCAACTTTATTGTGTTATTTATGAATGATTAAGTTAAATGTTTGCACCTAACTAAATGTTTGTTTTTATAAAAAAAATTAATGTAACTTATTTATAATTCCGATCATTTAGGCCATGTTCTTCAGACCTTATATGTAGTTCAGTTCAATTCAGTTCATCATAAATTTAATTTGGGCTAAATAACTTAATACGCATACAATACTATTTTTCGACAAACTTTTATTTCGTTCAGTTCAGTTCAGTTCATATCAAATCAGATCTGATCAAATAAACTCCAGAGAACAAAGTCTAAAGAAACTATGATTAGTGTGTATAAATGAAAGTAATAGTTGATCGAGAATCAACTTAAATTTAATCAAGCAGCATAATAACCTGAATCTAGAATGAATCAAATACACGGGAATCCAATATGAAACATAATAAAAATATAGCTAATATGATCAAACCCGATAGCTAATCAATTCTTACAAAAAACGGCACGACTTTAACATGACAAAAAAAGAACCTGACCCGAAAAGAATGTTACAATAGTTATTAAAAATTAAATCTATCATAACACTTTCCTTGCAACACTTATTAAAAATGTTACAATAGTTTATAAAGTGTTACTTAGACCTTGACAAAGTGTTACATAAACATTGAAAAGTGTACCTAAATTTTAAAAAATGTTACGTTAGATCTAATGCAACATCACCTAAGGTAATACTTATAAAAGTGTTACTTTAGGTGTTAATAATAATAAGTTGAACATATTGCAACACTTTTACAAGTATTACCTTAGATGATGTTGCATTAGATATAACATTAACACTTTTTAAAATTTAGGTATTGTAACACTTTTCAATATTTATGTATCACTTTTCAAAAATTTAAGTAGCACTTTATAATCTATTGAAACATTTTTAATAAGTGTTGCAAGGAAAGTGTTGCATTAGAATTAGTTTGTAGTAGTGTATAAAGTTATTCATGGTCAAATATGGTTTGAAAAAGTTGACAAAAAAAAGTGTAGAAATGGGTGAGACAGATGGAGTAATAGAAATTTACAAAATAACTAAACGATCGAAGTCAAATTTCTAACCCGATAAATATAATTAATTCATAATTAGAAAGTTTCTTTTGACTAAATTGAACTTAAATATTACTTCTCCCTTCTTCTAGTATTTCTCATACCTAAATTTATACATTTCTAAATATATGTGTCCAACTGAATTGTGAAAATCACGACATTGAAAATTGAATTTACTTATTTTGGAAAGAATTTATTAAAAAATACGAAAGAAGCTATTTTCAATAAGGATGGGTGGCCGGTTTGAAAACCTCTCGATATGGCCAAAGTCAAACCGAAACACAAATCATTCATTTCAAACTGAAACATTTCTAGTACTTAAACTCCCCTCTGACCTTATTCTTTTCAACCAAATCTATTTTGAAAAACTAGTTTAACCGTTTTAACTTAACTAACAAACCTATGTACCAACATAGTCTAACTTAACCAAGTATGTAAAGTAAATAAACACGAGACACACAATTTGGTTACGCAGTTCGCTGAAATCCAACTACATCTGCGGGGTCTGGCCCAGTTATGAATAAATCCACTAATCAGATATATAGTACAAAGTACACCATACAACTATACTTATCATCTAATTACAACGTGTGGATTTTGCAAACTCCCCTTCCTACTGATCCGCCTTGATCAAACTCCCTCTGACCTCGAAACTCATCGACACTGGATCTCCTCCTCCCGAGTAATTAAGGTATACGTTCTGAACTTTAACACACAGGTCGTTTATATTGGAACATGGTTGTTCTGGCTCTTGCAAAGCTTATCGAAAGATAGAAATCTGAGTGCAGATCTTCTTGGTTTAATTCACACTATTGCAGCCGTATAATTTCCTCCTTTTATAGTCCATTGCAGATCAGAATAGCTCCATAATTATCTCCATAATATTCCTATTCCTTATCTGCTTTTGAACCATATATAAATCCCATAAATAAAGGGATTTACCTTATCTCAATTATCCCATAATATTCCATTAATCCAATTTAAAAACCTCGATAATGTAGGAGCAAACAAGGGAAATAAGATAAACCAAGCCAAAACAAACTGCAATAATGCATCACATCATCACTTCGCTATAACTAAGGTAAGTAAAAAATTAGGTACGCAAAATACTATCATCAACCTCGCGCAACATATAATTTCATTCATAAAGTGCTAAGAAAAATCACTTCTACAAAAAAAAGAGTTGTCATATGACATATAATAAGATCCTTGCATAATCCAAAGAGCTTATCATGGTAGAAACCCATCCCTACACTAAAAGACCTAGACCTCGAGTAGAAACGGACACAGGACCACCATATAATGATGACCATACATTAAAATAGAATTGGTAAAGTATACAGTGTTCAAACTCTAAAAAAATAAATAGATAATACACACCAGCCTAACCTAAAACTTTCAAAGATACAACTCAATAATATCTAGAAATCTTGAATGGTGCGGAATACAATCCGACTTTGATAAATGCATGTATAAACCCTAAATAGGCCCTATATATCCTTTCGATAAATGAGAGCATAAATTTACCATCCATTCTTTTTTACAATAGCCCAACCCTCAGGAACATCACTATTATAATGGTTCGACAAAATAAGTGAAGCAACAATGAGATTGCTACACTCAAAATGATGAACCATTATGAAAGAAGTATACGCGGCTGATTAGGTTAGAACTACCAACTGCACTGTACATTTCCTCCTCCCAACCATCATTGGTGGTGGAGCTGGGAGACGAAGACCATATTATTTCTTCTTCCTACTCGCTTGACAGGTTTTTCAGGTGAGATTGGAAACCTTTATCTTTCTTCCCTTTGCATTTGCTAACCCCACTCGTTGATCCTGACATAAGCCACCAAATATAATAAAACCAAAACAATGCAAATGAATAAAAATATAAATCCATACATATCTTATCAAAATTACACTCATCCAAACCCATCAAGATGCCCAACCACAACAACAAATAAAACCAACATTCTAAGTAAAAATTTGTTGCATCACAAAACTCATGAATTACGTTGCCGAAGATGCCCATCCCCAATTCATTTAAATATGCTGGGGTGAAAGCCCTCATATAAGCACAACAAATCCTAGGAAATCAAGCAATATTTAATAGACACCTGTGGTCTCCAAAAAAAGTAGCAAACTAAACTTTAGTTGGGGAAAACAAAATGAAATATTTATAAGAAAAAATTCTTACGACCCACTTTGAACCTGAAATCCCATTAATGCACAACATAAAAAAATAAAAAAGGGAAGGGCATTGCAACCTTGCTTAAACCCTGGAAAAATTACTTTCCGGTGAGAGGTGTACTTTGAACCCTTAATCTCTCACCTCGCAAAATACTTTTCATAAACTAAGAATGTATCGTGGAAAAGTGTAATGGAAAAACATGGTGACAAAGCAAAGATGTAATTGGTCTCAGCTTCACATACACCTGGAACACTACCTTCCATCGACACAAGTGACCAACCATTAATGCTACATAGTGAACACCATGAAACGCGTCCCGACATGATTTATTTACAAAGATGAAAGCAACAATCACAAACAATAGAACCATAAACATAAAAAACATTTCAATTAACAACATCCAACAAAATACACAATCAGAGACTGATGAATGGCCTTTTCAAATCTAAGATGTCAAAATTTAAAAATTCCATCCTAATCTTTCCTATCCACAACTAAACTTCCAGCACCATCAGAAGCTATCACCTTACCAACTCCCACGGGAATACTAGCGTGACTGAGCATTTCTGAATTCGGCAGAGATTCTTGTAGCGACTCTTCAATCATATCCCTACTATGCTTCTCCGTATAGCTTTCTCAACCTTAACATTATCTTCTATGAACTTGTCATACTCTTTTTCTTTAAGCTCCTTCAACATTAGCAAATGTGATGTCTCATCAAACTCAGTAAGCATTGGAAATGGATGCTTATCGTCAACAATCGTTTAAAAATACTCACAAACCACGTGGCCCTAACATGCTTAATGCATTACTCTAAAGTATCAAGATCACAGAGTCCCTCAATATTTACTGTAGTGTTTTTCTCGTGTAACTCTTTCCTAGCCCACATACTCACTAGTGTGTGTGTGGGGGGGGGGGGGGGGGGTTGAAATGGACTTCTATCAAACCAGAGAAGGAACCTTGTAGATGAAGTCTCTGGCCCTACCTTTGGTTCTCCCTAATAAAAGGTGGTTCATATAAATACCTTTAAATGACGATATATAATGTAGTTTTTTCCCGCCTTCCTTCACCTAGAGGGACCGCGTTTAAAATAGTTATGAGTTCGTAACCCAAGTGAAACACTCGACTCATCTTGACATTTCTGGTACTGGAAGCTACACCAGGTTACAGTACTTGGACTAATGTCGGAGCCAATGAAATGGTTCCAAATTCGGGTCGAATATCTGCTAAAAATCTAGTTTTTTAGTCTACAATTCATTAACTAATTAATAGCTACGAGTTTGTAAATGTCATTGCCGGTAAAAGTTCTTAGTTAGGAAATTAAGAATTGAGCTTTTAGTTTCACACAACAAGAACCTAGGATTGACTTCCAAACTCGTTTGTAGTTTAAGATACTATGGAAATATATTTAAATCGTTGCTAAACCCAAACTAAAATAGTCTCAAATCACTATTAATTTTTCCTACATCTTTCAAATACATTTTATTGAGTTTAAAAAAAGTATTGACACACAACATTTGCAATTATTTATATATAGGTATATAAATAATGAGATTCTATTCCGCACATAACATCTAAACTTTATAGCTTTCTAACCTCTACAACATGATTGTAGTTTCAACAAGAATCTATAGACAATGCTAATCAAGAAACTACCTATAGATAGGAATAGAAAATAATCAAATTCTATTCTGCAAATTACGTGTCAAGAGTGTTGAGATATGTTTTGTACTAACATGTTTGTTCTTCCAATAGTTGCAGATCAGACAATTGTTAGATGTCTCGCCAAACAATTTCTTACCACGTTGATATCATCCTGTGAATAAGGCTTGTTTTCCTTTGAAAGTTTTTGTGGACAATACAATATAAGAAATTAGTTTGAGTACGTTAGTAGTTTATCATTGAATAAAATTAATTGAATTTTATGAACTTTATACTTACTTTATCAGTCTCCATAAAATCTAACGGGATATCTTTAAAGCACTCGGCCGCTTATAACATGACATAGTACCCACACTAGCATGTTTTTGCTTGTTTCTTGTACAAATTTATGTGAATGGAAATTAGTTAATAATAATTAAATAGAATTAATTTAGTAGGTGACAATTTTGAAAGCCTCTCTTTGTGTCATGAATGCACCAACCCTTCTAGCGCGTCCCAGATGATCAAATTTTCTTGTTACCTCACACAAGATGTTGTGCTTACCGGTAGGAATGAATTGACCTTCCATTTGACCTTGTTTTAATTTAGACTAAGACATTGGATGATAAAGAACATGAATACCACAACTTGCGGGACACCAAAAATCCAATAGTTGCATGACAATAAATAAAGCTAATAAAACACATACCCCTTTTTCCGCAGGTTCAATGACCTTATCTTTGTCAAACTCACCTTTCTTGTTTTTTATGAGATCGAGGAATAGATCGCACTGATCAATTTGATCGACATCTATGGGAACAACCGATGCATTTTCCTCTTCCTCCGACATTCCCCATCCATTGCTAGTAGAACATCTTGTTCTAATTGTTCTCTTACATACTCGAGTGCTGCCAATCCATAACCTCCACAACTCTTCCAATGCAGAGTTCTGTTCAACTTAAAATTGTATTTTTTTCTCTTCCCTCGTACCCACAAAAAAAATAAAAACCATGTGACATCAACAACACATAATTTTAATTCAAACCATGTGATTTACAGTTTAATAACGTTTTTCTCACCCTCTAAGGCTCTTGTTTTATTGATCTCTCAACTCTCAACTCTCAACTCTCAACTCTCAACTCTCTAGTTGAATATGTGTGTATGATAGCCACAGACGATCGTTTTTTCAATTTGAGAATATGAAATCTTTAGAAAGTGGGTACTTGTGTTCTCACCAACTTTTGGATAACATCTTCATGGCTATCTTTCTTAACTTGTCCATTTCGGGGGCATTTATTTCAAAGGGTCTCTATTAATTTTGACAAAAAAGAAAAAGTTAACAAATATTGGCTATTGGCTTAGATTAAAGTAATCGGATTAAAACGGACATGTAAACAACTATGATTGGGTACCTTGCATTCCATACATATGTTAACTTTATTCCTTTGAAATATCGGGCCAATTATCGCAATGGATGTCCACCCAAGTACGACTGACTTTCCCAACTTTACTTGACCACACTGCCCAGTCTTCCAAAAAACATCAGCCTATTTGATCTGCACATATATACATGGTTATTATTATGATTTTACTGGTTGATTGCTAGATTTAGTTAGGTTTACATTAAAAAGAGTT
Organism: Rubia tinctorum; assembly: GCA_032355605.1. Classification (NCBI taxonomy): domain Eukaryota; kingdom Viridiplantae; phylum Streptophyta; class Magnoliopsida; order Gentianales; family Rubiaceae; genus Rubia; species Rubia tinctorum. The sequence continues at coordinate 22,123 of JAULKM010166115.1, read as the reverse complement.
TTGATGACCATTATTGGTTTTCATATTTAAATCCCAAGTTCAATAGACTTAATTGGGTCTAATGGACGCTATGTCCTCATGAGCACCTAGATATTCTTTTGTGAGCTTATTAGTAGGTGGCTTATGAGCACTTCAGCATAGTTTTAGATGGCCATCCACAAAGGTGGTAGTAGATATTAGAAAGACATTCAGAAGGATGTTACTAGATAGAAGGCCATGCTTCAAAATGTGGTAGTAGATGGAATCGTCTAGAAAAAAGAAGGGATTAAAAGTCCAACTCTTGAAGACCAGGCACGACCACGCCAAGGCACGACCGCGCCAAACCACGCGGGCTATGCTAGACAATTAGTCCATGCCAGAGACCCTCAGCATCGGCCGTGCCAGTAAGAACGGCCATGCTACATACCCTCAAGAAGGGACACTTAGTTCAACACAACCCGTGCCAACGTGAAGCTTCGTATGTCTAAGTATAGACACGGGCCATACCTTTTCACATGACCCGTGTTATTTCCTTAACAACATTTGAAGACCAGCCCAAAGGGTGCTAAGATTAACATAGTCGTGCCATCATTTTTCTCAGAAATCGACTCCCAGCATACGGCCCATAAGGACTTACATGGCCAGCGCCATTCAGAAGTGAAAATCATGCAACAAGCCGGTAGCCCATGAAGAATTACATGGCCCATGCCATTCAACTAATCGAGATCAACAATCGGCCGGTGGGCCCTGCCAGCCAATAAGGGACGTACAAAGATAAGACAACACAGCCGCGTCACACAACGGGCCATGCCATACTTAGCTAACATGGGTCGTGCCCTTTAACATGGACTGTGCATATGGGCTGCTAGGATTTTAATCACTTTTGGGCCTTTTTCAAGGCCCAATTAGCTATTACTCTATATAGAAGCCTATGTCTACAAGGTTTAGGAGAGATTTAGTTTTCTCTAATTCTAAGAGTAGGGTAGAGAGAGAAAAGAGAGTACTCTTCTCTGTAGGTTTTCATTTTCTTTTATTCATGTTTTTGCCAAAGGGCATTAAATCTGATGAAATACTTGGGTTCAATTCTTGGGGAGTAGTTAATTATCTTGGGGATCTATATTTGTATTCATGATTGGATGTTGGCTTATTGAGGTTATTAGATTTTCCTATCTTTATTGCCTTTGAATATTTGTTCTTGATTTGGGCTTTTATATTCTTCTGAGATTTATACTACGCCATGCTTTTTGATGCTTCCATATATCCATTTGTAGTATAATATCGTGCTAGGCTTCATTGCTATCTTGGGAGTGTAAGATTATGATTATTTTAGGTTTGAGAGTACCGAGGGGATGAGTGCATTCATATTACTTTGAGAGTATTATTACAACTAGTTATATTGTAATTCTAATTGGCTAGTATTTTGAGGAATTTCATGTTGGGGTGCTATACTAATCCCTAAAGAGGGGAAACCTTGGCTTACCCCGATAGATTAGCATGATGTTAGCAGCTACTAGGATTGTTGTATAACGACTAAGGTCGTGTCACCTCTAGAGCCATCATAAGATGAAAACTCCTTGGCCTATCTAGGCTTAGGGATTGGTATCCATAGTGGAGTGCCCTGGACATATTATCCTCACTTTCATGTCTAACAGCTGCAACTTATGCAAGGTATCGTTCCTTTAAGCAGACGCGCGTTAGCACTGGAAGTGAGATGGCGGGGATGAAATGCAGAGTTGGAAGGATTGGAGCGCATCCCTACTTACAGAGGTGGTATGATAAGCATGTATTAGTGGCGAAGGTACCTTATGTGAAAGACTTGGGAAAATGCTTGGATATCCACACACTATATGACATTGGCATAAGATAGCTTTATATCTCTTGTATATGATAGAATCTAGGATGCAAGTCATTCATCGGTCGTGTTACACAATTATTCCCCAAGTGCTTGCAATATATAGTTTTACTCTTGTGTTCTTGCATGCTTGTGGTTGGTAGACAAACCTCACCCCCACCCCCTTATATGATTGATGTTCTTAATGATATTTTGCAAGAGACTTTTGAGTTTCCTAGGAATGACGATTTAGAGAATGATCCTCTTAATGATGTATGCTTTATTTCTCTAAATGCTAGCTTAATGAAGAGTGTGGGGGAGCTTGATCCCTTAATTTAGACCCACATAGATTCCCTAACCATGAACCTAGATGAACTAGTGATCCCCGAGATCAAGCCTTACCACCCGTGGTCGAAATTAAGCATTTACTCAAAATTTTTGAAGTATACTTTCTTAGGTGACAGAGAGACACTACAGGTGATTATTTCTAGTAGGCTCACTTGTGACCAAGAGGGTAGGTTGATTGAGGTCCTTAGGAAATTCAAGGTAACCATAGGTTGGACCTTAGCCAACACCAAAGGTATAAGTCCCTCAACATGTATGCACCATATATTACCCGTGCGCCAACCTTAAAAGTGGTTGAACCCACCGATGATGGAGGTAGTTAAAGGTGAAGTCCTTAAGCAACTTAAGGCGGGGATGATATATCATATCTCTGATAGTACATGGGTGAGTCCTACTCAAGTGATGCCAAAAAAGAGTGGAGTGACTGTGGTAGAGAAAAAGGATGGGGATTTAGTTCCCACACGTATTCAAAACTGGTGGTGAGTTTGTATTGATTATCGCTGCTTAAATGCGGTAACTCGCAAGAATTATTTCCCGCTACCTTTCATTGGCCAAATTCTTGAGAGGTTACCTGGCCACTCTTATTACTACTTACTCGATGGTTATTTGTGATATTTCCAATTAGCCATCGATCCTGAGGACCAAGAGAAAACTACCTTTACATGCCCTTTCAACACCTTTGCCTATAGTTGTATTCCCATCGATCTTTGCAATACCCTGAGTACCTTTCAGAGATGTATGATTAGCATATTCTCAAAGTTCATCTAGTGTTTCGTTGAAGTCTTTATGGATGATTTCACTATTCATGGAGGTTTCTTCGACTCTTGTCTACATCATTTAACACTTGTGCTAGAAAGGTATATTGACACCAACCTCGTATTGAATTCTGAGAAATACCATTTTATGGTAGAAAAGGGCATTGTTCTAGGTCATGTGGTGTCGACTCAAGGTCTAGAGGTGGATAAGGCTAAAATAAACACAATTAAATCCTTTCACTACCCCACTACTGTTAGGCATATTAGGTCATTCTTAGGTTACTCCAGGTTTTACCGACATTTCATTAAGGATTTCTCTAAGATTTCCTCTCTCTTACACAAATTATCTCAAAAGAATGTTGAAATGCTTGTGATACCTTGATACCTTGAAAGAAATGCTTGTGATACCACTCCTATCATCCAACCTCCAAACTGGTCTATCCCTTTTAAAATAATGTGTGATGCGAGTGACTATACTATAGGGAAGATATTAGGCCAAATGATAGGGAGGGTTCTACATGACATATACTATGTATCCGTAACTCTTAATGATGCACAATGCAATTACTCCACCATGAAAAGAAAAGTTATTGACAGTAGTATATGCTCTTAGAAATTCAGGCAATATTTGTTAAGTACTTAGGTCATAGTTACATGGATCATGCAGTACTTCACCTCTTGATGACTAAGAAGGAAGCGAAACCTAGGCTCACTTGGTGGACATTTCTTTTGTGTGAGTTTGACCTTGAAGTGAGAGATAATAAGGGTATTGAAAATGTGGTAGCCGATCATTTAAGTAGATTGACACCCCTTGAGAGCCTAGACCCCACCAAGGGTAAGCCTAAGTTGGAACCATTCGGGAAGAATTTCCCGACGAACAATTGTTCGGGATAGAAACTAGCCAACTTTGGTATGCCGATATAGTGAACTACATTGTCACAGGAGAATTTCCTCTATACGAGAACAAAACAAGGTTAGGTTGGAAAATGAGGCGAAAGAATATTTTTGGGATGATTATTACTTATGGAAGCATTTCTTTAACCAAGAGATTAGGAGGAATATTCCCAAAGATGAAATAGAACCTATCTTTATACTTTGTCATTCTTTCGATGTTGGTGGACATTTCGGGTATAAGAGGACTGCTAGGAAAGTATCATACTGTGACCTTTATTGGCCCAAGATGTTGAGATATACCCGAGACTTCATCTCATCATGTGATAAATGCCAAAAATGAGAAATATCTCATTTAAAAATGGGATGCCCCGAGTTCTTTAAATGCCAGTTGAGGTTTTTGACGTGTGGGGAATTGATTTCATGGGTCCTTTCCCTAAATCTAGTGGTTATTACTATATTGTAGTGGTGGTGGACTACATCTCTAAATGGGTCCAAGCAAAAGCGACAAGAAAAAATAATTCTGCAGCAGTAATCAGTTTCCTCAAATCTAATATATTTTCTCAGCTCAGTGTCCCCTCCTAATTAGTGAAAGGGGAACACATTTTTGCAACAAAGCCATGGAAATATTTCTTAGGAGATACATGGTGACCCATAAGATATCCACCTTTTACCACTCACAAACAAATGGGCAAGAGGAGATATCCAATCGGGAGATCAAGACTATCCTTGAAAAGATGGTAAAAACATCCAGAAAGGATTGGAGTACCCGGTTGGACGATGCAATTTGGGCATATAGGAAAGCTTACAAAACTCCCATAGGCATGTCACCCTTTCGGGTCCTCTTTGGAAAGAGATGCAACCTCCCTGTTGAACTTGAGTTCAAAACAAATTGGGCCGTTAAACTCTTGAATATGGACTTAAGTGAAGCCACGAGACATAGGAAGTTGAAACTCCAAGAACTTGAAGAATTTAGGCGCGACTCTTATGACACCGCACTAATTTACAAAAAAGGATGAAAGCACGACATGATAAAATAGTGAAAAGGGATTTTTTTGTGGGGCAAAAATTCCATGTCTTCTAATCTCGGCTACTTATTTTCACCGGTAAATTATGGTCAAGGTTTGCGGGTCTATATGTGGGGATGAATGTATATGATCAAGAAGTGATAGATGTAAAAGATGAGGAAAATGGCATGAAGTTCTTAATCAATGGACAAATGTTAAAACCTTATTTTCAAAGGGGAAATTCGGGAGTAAACAAGGAGGAAAATCCTCAGTGAGCAAATCCAAGCATGAACTTTTCTAATGCAAATAAGTCGTGAGAACGACAATGAAGAAATAGTGCTTTCATTTTTTGTTAGTAGATTTCGATAATTTTTAAGATGGTTGGACTGTGTTTGATTTTTGGTGGTATTTTTGGGGATTGTTAGTCATTAAATTTTTGTCTGGAACAATTTTACTCTTGATTTTCATGTTTTTGAATGCACGAAATTTGCGATGAAAATTGAAATTAACAAACTGAGTTGAAAACTTCGGTGTCTCCAAACTTTCTTTTCACCTTGGTCACATTCATTGAACTAAGTGTGGGGGAGGGGTTGGAATACCTTCATGGATGGTGCCATATCTTTTGTCTCCCTGTTTATCTGTTTCAGCTCTTAATTTGAATTTTGTATGATGACTATTTTCCCTTTGTTTCTTCCTCATTAGTTTTGAAAAGTTACATACCTAGTTTGTTTCAAAAACTTTGTTTTTGGTGTGAGGGAAACATTTTTAGTTTATTTTGGGGATGCTTTGGGAACACTTTGGTGGTGTGCTTTTGTTTTTCTTATCTTCATGTAGTATGAATCCCATCTTTGGGGGATTTTGTGCTACAAAAAAATAAAAATTTTGAAAAAATAAATACTCGGGAAAGTAAAAACCTGAAAGGGTGACTTAGGCAAAAATGGGAAAGGCCCGGCTAGGGTTAAAAATCTAGGCAAAAATGAGGGGCCATGGTGTGGAAAAATGTGAGAGGTGAGCTCAACATGGGTGTTAAGTTAGGATGAAAACCTGAAAGGGCTCTTAGGTAAAATGAGAAAAATTGAGTAAAAACGGGAACTTCAAATTGAACATCTTGGATTGTCATTGGAGGCTCTTTCGGCGGAGTAAGTTAACAAGCATTCTAAATGCATGAACTGATATATTTTTAATCAGTTGTAAGTTTGAACTAAATTTTAAAACGATTAACAAAAATTCTAAAGATATGAACTAATAATATATCTTAACCATATGTAAATTTTGGACAAAAAATGCAGTTTGAACAAAGTAGTTAAAATGATAAATAAACTTTATAAACACATGAACTAATATGCCTTTACTCATTGTAAGTGTGGCATAGAAATGAAAGTTTGAATTAAGTCTTTAAAACAATGAACAAATAATCTAAACACATGAACTAATATATCTTTAACTTGTTCTAAGTTTGAAAAATATTACAGTTTGAACTAAGTATTTAAAATGATTTGCAAACATTTTAAACACATGAACTAGTATGCCTTTAATGGTTGTATGTTTTGAAGAAAAAAGAAAAGTTTGAACTAAGTCTTTCAAACGATAAACAAACATTCTAAACACATGAACTAATATATTCTTACTTGTAAGTTTTGCAGAAAAGTAAAATTTCTAACTAAGTCATTAAAACATTTAACAAAGTATAAACACTTGAACTAATTAGCATACCGACACTAGCTATAAAATCTTTTATAAAATGAAAGTTTAAACTAAGTCCTCAAAACCATTGAGAAACATACTAAACATTTGAACTAATATATTTTTGTTTACAGTTAAATGAGAAAATAATTTAGTGTAAAACAGTAATCTAAGACATTAAAGTTATGAACTATTAGTTTAAAAAAATATAAGCTTATATATAAATTCCAGTTAAAATTAAGTAAGAAACAGAAATTTCTGAATAATTTTTAAAAAGTCATTTGTAAGATTTAGCAGGTGTTATGAAAAGTAGTTGTTTGCAAGGTATTAAAAATAAAGTTTTGAAAACTGTGATTAAAGATAGTTTGGACTCATGGTTTTGACTAAGTTTTACATGAATCTTTTGTTGCAGGTTTGAATCCATGTATAAAATTTTATTAGATTTTCGCCCCAACACATTTCAATTCATGCGACCTCCATGCGCTCAATGAATTTCCATCCACACGCTGCTTACTATTCGCTCCATGCAATCTCCATGCACTCAATGAATTTTCACCTACTCGTTGTTTGCTATTCGTTCCAGTGTGTACTATATATTCATATGGATTATTGTATATTTGTAGCTTAATCCTTAGTCTCACCACATATTAAGGTGACACGGTCTTGAATAAGTCTTTATTAAGGTTAAAATACAAAAATAATCGCATATTTTTATGTATTTAGCTCTTCTCTATAACTAATCATTGTGCCTTGATCTTGTACAAGAACAACTATTCGTGGCATTCAGAATAAAGAATCAATATGTCATACTGGTTGTTAATTTAAATGTATCAACACTACAATTATCGAAAACTGCGAGCATGATGGTCAGGATGATTGGGACACCTATGCCAAAGTTTTAGTAAGTTTCACCCTAGCCTCAGCTTACACTTCCCATGGATTCCAATCTTCATGATCCCCACTGCTATGAAACCATTGACTGCTTTAGTATGTCATTTGCGATTACCGGAAAAGCCCAAAACCCCAATACAAAATACAACAATCTCACCTAATCATTTAGCGGCTATGGTATAATTTCAGAGAACTATTTTTTAAAGAAAGTCTATTATGAGACCGTATCACCAAACGAGGGACCATAATGAAATTATTAGGAATGAGGTTTAAGAAAGGGTTAGGTAGACCGGGGCATAATATGACAAATCACCAAATTAGTGACTACCACTTTTTGGAAAGAAAATCCCCAAATCAAGGAATTTCAATCCTTCTGAAAATTATTCTGATCGAACTAACCGAATTGAAGATCCTACACATTGGATCGAAGGTTGCAAACATCTTTGAGCTCTGCAATTCACCAAATCGAAGTGATTGAACTCATGTTTTGTTAATCTGCCATTTGTTTTTGCAAAACTGGAAAGCATTAAGGTTTAAATTTAGTGACGCGATGATGAAATGTACCCAATTTTGAAAGCATCTACGATCTGCAACGGTGAAATCAACAAGGTAATATCAAGTTTATGGTTTCAAAATTTCAATTTCATCAACGCTTGGCACAATTTTAAGAAATCTAATAAACAAATTTCATGAAGGTGTTGATATTATAACCGATGGAACAAAAAAAGTAATTTCAGGGCAATGAAATCATTTTGTATAGAGGAGAAAGCAGCGAAGATGCTGAAACTGAAAATTCAGCGAACATTTCTCAAGGTCAAGATTTTCATTATTTAATAATGTTACTAACTACTACATTATGAAAATATTGTTAAATGCACGATGAAACTCTATTAACTACTGAAGTAATGTGTTTATATTTTTCTAGATTACTGTCAATGTCTTAAATTTAATTAGATGTATTTTTTTTAAAAGAAGGGTTCAATGTTTTAATGTATGATCGAATATATGTAGTAATATGTTACATACACAATGTAACAACATAAATATATGAAGTCATGTGTTAATTTTTTTTATATTTTATTCGTCATGGTCTAGATTTTGATTAAATGAATCTTGTTAAAAGATTTTGGTATTTTTATATTTGCTGGATTGTATGAAGTAATATGTCAAGTACACAATGTAATCGCATGAACACTTGAAGTAATGTGTTCATATTTTGCTAGATGATTCGTCAAGGTTTGGAATTTGATTAGGTGAATCTTTTTAATTTTTTTGGTATTTTTAAATTTGCTGAAATGTATGATGTAATATGTTAAATACACAATGTAATTGCATGAAACCATAAAGTAATATGTTCATATTTTATTTAAATTAAACCATGAATGAATTGATATATTTTTAACCTGTTGTGAGTTTTGGAGAAAAATTATAGTTTGAACTAAATCTTTAAAACGATTAACAAATATTCTAAACAAATGAAATATATCTTTACTGTTAGTAAGTTTTGCAGATTTGTTTTTGAACTAAGTTTTAAAATGATTGACAAACCTTCTAAACACATGAACTTGACAAACCTTCTAAACACATGAACTAACACATCTTAATCGAATGTAAATTTTAGACAAAATAATTTTGAACTATGTATTTAAAACAATTAATAAACGTTCTAAACACAAGAACTTATATCTTTACTCATTGTAAGTTTTACACAGAAAGGGAAGTTTGAATTAAGTCTTTAAAACGAATAACAAACATTCTAAACATATGAACTAATATATCTTTAACCGGTTGCAAATTTGGAGAAAAATGATAATTTGAACTATTATTTAAAATGATTTACAAACATTTTAAACACATGAACTAATATGTATTTAATGGTTGTATGTTTTCGTAAAAAATAATTTTTGAACTAAGTATTGGAAACGATGAACAAACATTCTCAACACATGAACGAATATATCCCTACTTGTAAGTTATGCTAAAAAGTAAAAGTTTTAACTAAGTCATTAAAAAATTTAACGAATTCTAAACACATGAACTAATTACCATACCAATGCTAGCTATAATCCTTCTACAAAATGAAAATCTAAAATAAGTCCTTAGAACTATTTACAAACATTCTAAACACTTGTACTAAATATTTTTTTTATGATTAAAAAAAAGTTAGTCTAAAAAAGTAATCTAAAACATTAAAGTTATAAACTATTATTTTAAAAAAATAACAACTTAAAAATATAAATTCAGTTAAAATTTCATTCCATCGGGACATCTATCATATAGAAGTGTCTCACTATGTCCGTGGAGGTCTGAAAGTCTTTTAGGATTTACACTGTAGTTTTTGACAATCTCCTCTTTCAACTCATCAATCCTATCATCTTTCTCGGCCTCTAATTCATTTGGAGTATGCTCATCCAAATTCTCTCCATGCGAAAACCAAATTTTGTATGTTGCTTTAAAGCAGTTGCTTCTTCATGAATAGAGGTGTTCCGATACTTCTTGCAAGGACAATATACATACGAAAAATTCTCCTTCGCGGCATTCGCATATGCATATTGAATTAAGTTAGTTACAAAAGATTAATAACTCTCTCTAGTTCGATCTTCATCAAAACAATGAGCTTTGTCCATGTATGTTCCTAAAATATAATTAGAAGTGCACACTCTTTAGGGGCATTTCTTAGCAACAAATACATCCACCTACATTCATTCAATCCATGGTTTTCACGCATATAAAAAAGATACACACACAAATATATATGTATATTAATATGATTCATTAAATTACCTTACACATGTATAACCACAACCACCGGCGGAACCAAGGGGTGGCGAGGGGGTGTTGGCGCCACCCCTAGGAACCGGCGGCCCAAAAATTAGGGCTAAGGGCCGCCGGAATCCATGGTTTCCGCCACCCCTTCGAACGTTTGCAGGAGGCGGATTCCGGCAATTGAAACCTGTTCTTTTGCGATTTGTTCTTCGCGCCCCAGCACCAGCAGCCACTGCCTCGCCGCCCCCGCTGCCCGCCCTTTTCAGACACCCCTTGTCTCCCCTCCTGGTTCCGCCACTAACCACAACCATATACAATAATGGAATGGTGAATTTTAATCAACCCATAGTTTAAAAAATCCCCTCATACAAAATGAACAAACCTATAACCTAAATTGAGAAGTATTCAAATACTTACTTGGTAATTGACTAAGCACAATCAACAATTCTATTTTACACCTTCAACAATGTGGGTTTTTTTTGAAGCCAAACAATGGAATGGGAAGAAAGTTTTTGGGTATTCTGATTAGATTTTGGTCAATAGAACCAAACTTACAAACTTCAGCCCTACTGACGTGACGTCACTGGAAATCATCGTCTGATAATCGCTCATACCGATAAACTCAGAAACGTTGGTCATGTCACATTTTCTTGATACTTCTTGGTCCAACCAATATCACCGACGTCATAGGTACGCCGATCAAACTATTTACTTCGATTTTCAAGAATATTTGTCTCGGTTTCATTAATGGAGGTAAAAATTTAATTATTTACCTCGGTTTTTAATAATCAAGGTAAAAAAACCTTTTAATTCAAAACAAAATTGGGGAAAAAGAACTTTTTACCTCGGTTATTTGATGTTAAGAAAAAAACCGAGGTAAAATGAGCAAAGTAATAGGTCCCTTTTCTTGTAGAGCCTAGTCTGTAAAAACTTTATTGATTTTTTTCAATGATTTTTAGTTTATATCTATGAAAATAGGCTACGAGCTCGGAACTGTATCTTAGTAAATAATGACACCCCGAGTTTGTAACTTACGAGAGGTTCTGGGCCGCTGATGTTATTTCTGGACCTAACGTGGTCTGGAAAATGAACCCTTCACTACAAGAAACAACACATATTACCTTGGTTCTACAGGAATTTTACCTCAGTTTTCAACCCTGAAAAAACCAAGGTCAATGTAGCTGAAGTAAAAAGTCTATTTTTACCTCAGTGTTTAACCGACGTCGCTAAGTGTTATGACCAACGTTAGTCAATGGCAGTCGGTTAACGATGGTTGATCATACCTACGACATCACGTAAATTGTCATCGACATATACATGAAAGCGACATCAGCTATAACACGAAGGCATACAATGGATTAGGAAAAGTTGCGACATTGTCCATGTCAACGTCATTGTAATGAAAAGCAACGTCGCAGATCATGAACAGTGACATTGAGCACTGACGTGGAACGGTGAGCAATACGACAATGTTTTCAGAGGATGACATCGCAAAAAAAAATCTCGGTTCATGCGACGTTGGTGTAGTGTTGTTTTTGCTGTGAAATTGTGTGACGTCGCGGGTGAATCGATTAGGCATCATTTCTCATTAAATTTTATAATATTTAATATTTGATGACACGAAAAATAGTTGATCAATAGCAATCACATTTTATTTACAAAAACCAACATTACAGATATATTAAAATATAAAATATTGTTGTGAATAACTATCATTATCTTATTACAGCAGATACACATGTAACAATGTATGTGCAAATAATAAGGCCGATAGCGTACGACATAAATCTTAACATGGAATGCAGGAAAGTTACTTCGCATGGTGAAATGACCGAAGTCACATAATTCAAATCAAAAGCGACATCGTTTATTCATATGTGTTCCATTCAATTCCTACAATATGCGACTTTATTTATGTTATGGGTTGTTTGAGAATATGAATTGTTTGTATGATTAAGTTTTAGAAGTGTTAGGAAAGTATACAATTTCATCTCACCTTTGGCATGAAAATCCAAGAACATGGAATTAGAACTTCTTGTGAGTAAATGATGGTAATGTTTCTAGATAAGTATCATAATGTTGCTTGTTAAAATATTTGTCCCAAGGTAGCAATGAAAGATTGAATCTTGGATGTTGTTTGTTTTAGGTTTAGTTTAAATTAATACTTTGTTTCGTTAAATGACTAAGCATTTGGTTTAAGTCTTGTAGTTTTTATCAAATTTATGGTTCTTCACATATAATTCCATAGATGAAATACCTTTAGGTGTTGTTTGTCTAAAGTTATTATGAATGAGGTTTGCAAATGGTCCCTGAACATCTTTGAAAATTACTACTAAGAAGATATGAATGTTGATCTTCAAATGAGAAGTAATAACATTCCCCGTAGGAAATTAATATGAATGAATGAGTGGATGATTCTAGGTTCTATAAGAGGTTTGGAAGTGGGAATCAATTCTCCCAAGGCTTCGTTAATTGTGATTTTACCATCTTTCTAGTATCTTGTTGCATGATAGCTTAATTACTTCACTTTTATAGTTGTGTTGTTTTTCAATTCATAACTTAGAAAACCAACCAAACCTCTCCCTCCTCTTTCACATGCTTTCTTATATATATATATATATATATTCTTATTTTTACCCTTATATGTGTACATCCTTAGGAAAATATATTTTCTTCGTGGACGACCTCGACATGCCATTATCAACTTTGTTGTAGTTAGGAAGCAATTAGGGTTTTAAAATAGTAACTGTGAGAGGTATGAAGATAATTTCCCACTACATGAAGATAAGGAAAACAAAATGACACCACCTAAATGTTCCAACATCCCAACAAACTACAAAAGGTGCCCTCAAACTTGATAAAACTTTTTTTCTTCCAAAAACAACAAAAACAACATAAGTTTTATAAAATAAAATAAGGGAAAAGAGCATAGGGAAAAGAGTAGTCATAGTCAACATATAGACCAAACCAAAACAGATAAGCAGAAAGAACAAAGCAAGTGCCACCATGTGAAGGTGTTTTGACCCCTCCCAATACTTAGTTCATGAATTTTCATCAATGCATGTAACCAAGGCAAGGGAAATGATGGGGACACCAAGAATTCATCAATGTCATCCACCATGTTAGGCTTCACGTCCCTGCCAATGTGAATCCTGGTGTGGGTGCCTATCTCCAATGCCCACAGTCCTCAACCTGTCAATGATCGCATGCATCATATAGTGATGTAGATAATTTTCCATCCCCATATAACGCATCTGATTGTCCACTCGGTCAAACCTGTGAGCTGTCTCATCAATGTTATAGTCAACTTGGGCGGAAAGCTAGATCATATTCTATTGCACTCCAAAGATTGAATCCCCCAAAGGCTACATCCAATCCGGCTCATTTCTCGATGGCTAGGCCCATAATCCACACTCCGCAGGGTCGCTAATAAACAACCTTTTCACGGGTGAGATAAAACTAACCCTAGAAATGCTTCACCATCGTTGGTCATTGGTCGAGGTTGATCTAGCGGGTATCTCAGTCCCCAATGGATCATATGCCCGATTTGGAAAAAGTGCCCCCCATGGTATGATAGGGGTGATGTAAGATTCAAGAATGCTAAAATATTCATTCCTGGTCTCGGTAATGCATGGAATTGCGAAGAAAATAACATTAAGCTCAAAAAAGATGAGTACTGAAACCCGATCTACTGATGAAGTGATGATTTGTTGGTTGCATGTGGTTTTTTTATATGTTTGGACGGGTGAACATGGTTTCACTGTCTCTTTGTTCATGTTTAGTTGTCCTCTGTGTTTGTTAAAGAAGTTTTATGTTGATTATTGTGTGGTTAGTGTCTTCATTTGATACATAGTGATGTATTTAGACTGTCAGGGCTATGGGTTATGCCATACTTTGGCCTGGTTGCTATGCCCAGTTTCCATTTTTTTCCTGGTCATACCTTATTGTTGAAAATGATTATCGATTCCAATGTTCACTTATATGTTGAATCTAGCAATGCCTTACTGTATGGTTATGTGAATGGTTGATGTGCAGATTTTTCTTATGCTGCTTCTACTAGACTGAATAAGATGAGTCTATGCTATGTTGAGTATATGCTACGCTCAATCTGGTTATGCTTTTCTTGTTATGCTAAGTCTATGCTACGCTCAATCTGGTTATGCTTTAGTGTATAGTTATGTGTATGGTTGATATTCAGAGTTTTCTTGTGCTTCTTATGTTTTAGTAAATAAGCTGAGTCTATATTGTTATGAGTCTATTCTATGTTTATTCTATGCTATGTTGAGTCTGTTATACTTTTTTTGTTATGCTAAGTCTACGTTATGCTCAATCTATTAATGCTTCGTTTTTTTACGATGTCAGTTGTCTTGGCCTGTTCATTTTTCATGTTTAGTGGAGTCTTGGTCTCACCTTTTTTTTTCTTGTCTTGGTCTGTTGCTGGTTATTCTTGTTGTCTATTGCTAACATGTCCAGTATAGTCATTATTGTTGTCTATTTCCTTATGCTTGTTGATATGTAGCTAGAAGCATTTGTTTCCTAATGCATTTAGCACATTTATCAGTAGCTTTTGTATGGTTGACTACTAGGTTTAGTTGGGTTTATATCACAAGGGGTTTCGATAGCCTTCATTGGTTTTTGTGTCTAAATCTTTTGTTTTGTAGATTTATTTAGACCTAATGGATGTTGTGTCTTTAGGAGCATCTAGATCGCTCATAAGCACTTCGGAGTAAAAGGCCATTCGCAAGGATGGTAGTAGACTGAAGGTAACACGCTTAATTGTGGTAGTAGATGGAAATGCACCGAAGAGAAAGGAGTTAAAGATCAGAATAGTGAGAAGACTGGCACAACCTTGTCATTCTACATGGCCCGTGCTAGCCTAAATGGTGATGGGTCTAAGCATAGGAGCGAGTCGTGTCCTTTTCCACGGTTCGTGCCAACCCGCAGGACCGTGCAACTAAGTAATGACATTGGCTATGCCCTTCTGCATGGCTTGTGGGCCTCGATGACCAAGACCTAAAGACCTTGCCCACTACCCCACAATGTTATGCATGGCTGAGCCATTAGAAGAGGAAGAATTCAATTCCAGTTTGGACCCGCAAGGATTTACACGGGCCGCGCAGCTCAGACAACCAGAACACCTTTCGTACCGAAAGCCCGCAAGGACTTGCATGACCACAACGCTCAGAAGGCCGATATATCCTGCTCAGTCGGTGTCACGTACGCTTCTGCAAAGGCAGTGTTGTGCTGGCCGTGTGCTATTGTATGGCAAATGCCGGTGTGACAGATTATGGTTTCTCTAATTTTGGGGCTCTTTAAGGCTCATTTCCTACCTACTATATAGAGAGCCTATTTTTACTAGGGTTTAGTAGTGAGCATTAGATTTAATTCTATTCTTCTAGTTTCTAAGATTTGGGAGAGAAAGAAAGGAAATAACCTTTATCTCTTCTTTTAATCTTTCCTAGTTTTACCCAAGGGCATTGAATTCAATGGAAAAATTAGGTTCAATGCTTAGGGAGTAGTTTATTTTCTTGGGTATCTAATTTGTATTCATGACTTGGCAAAGATTTTGTGAGATTTTAGGTCACTCTATCTTATATGTGTATGAATATTATGCTTGATTCGCTCTTTACATTCTTTAAATTATGCATATTAATTTTAATGATTGATACACCATTGTTGTATATAACATAAATCGTGCTAGGCTTGTTTTTCCCCTTGGGAGTGTTTGTTAGGATAATTGTGGGTTTGTGAATCTTAGACTTTAAGAGTGTGTGCATGTAGGCCGTGAGCACCATTCCGATGAGCTCATCCTAATTGACTTGGAGATTGTACCCCGATAGGCGAGGGCATGATAGTTTGTAGCAACTAAGGTTGTAGTGTAGCGACCACTGTCGTTTCAACCCTAGAAGATGCCAATTCCTTTGTCTCTATGAGCCTAGGGAGATGCGCTCATAGTGGAGGCCCGGGATGTAATTCTTTATGGGAAAAGAGGAGCGCAGTTTGTTTGGACTGCACGATGCACTTTCCCTAATTACGGAGATGGTGTTGATAGAATCGACGTGGGAACCTTTTTGTGACAGACATTGGGAAGTGTTGACTATCAAGCACACTATGTGACATAGACATTGAGATAGGTTTATACGTCTTGTAATTGATAGAATATAGGATCAAAGTCTTTTCTGATCATGTTACGCAAATATCCTCAAGTCTTAGTTTAATATTAGTTTGTTCTCGTGGTCCGCATGCTTTGTAGTTTTAGACAAAACCCCTACAAAAATCATATTTGCGACACTAGCCATTCCCGACACACAATCGGGGTGATGCCCGATTGTGAGTTTTGGATAGTTATCTTTTGAATCCTAGCATCTCTGAGGACAACCTCAGACTTTCCACTAGCTACTCTTTAGTAGTTGATAGTTAGTAATGGAGAAACAATATAAATTTCTATCTTTGATTTCCCAACGCTCCACGAATTAGTAGATTTCCAGTGAAAAGGCTGGTTTGTTTGCGATCCCTTGGAGTGAGGATCAAATTTTTGCACCGTTTCCGGGGATTCTAGTTTAAATATTTAATTGTTAACTTGCATTACTAGTTGGTAGAGTAGTTAGTGTTTTATTTTCTTGTAGTGTTTTTGTTTGTATCCTTTTCATGTTTTTGTTATTTTACGGAATAATTATTTCTTGAGTTCTTGGTGTAAACTGGGATTCCTTGCACTACGATTTAGAATTTTGTGTTCTATTTCTTTGTATTTGTTTAGTTGAAAAATTATATATATGGAGAAGAGAGGCTCGACGAGTACGATTTTGTAGGATATGTCATTTCGACCACCCTATAGAGTCTTGAAGGTTGAGTAAATATGAGAGAGAGGTAAGGATTGTTGGTTCCTAAGGCCATTGGAATCGAGATTGGTACCCGTACCATGATTCTCCCAATTTGGGGTTGAGTGATAACTCGAATTCTTGGTTCGGAGATGCATCGGGAAAACAACAAGTTGAATTAGATAGTTGAGCTTCACCAACCTATACAATGCCCCAAAACCAATCCCTATTATTGGTTCTAGAATCGAAGTATGGAGAAATTTTTGCACGCTATAGCTAATGTGACCAAGAGTAATGAGTTACTTCAATCACAATTGCATAACATTAGAGATTTGGGAACTCAACCCTCCTTAAGAATTCATAGAGTTGAAGGGCAAGTAAGCGATTTGATGAAAATGGTGAGCTAACTAGAAACTCAAAATTTTGAAAATGAACCATCCCTAGTTGAACTTGAGATTTCGGTAGATAAATCCAAAGGTGGGAGGAAGTGGTTCTCTGAGAGCTGAGAAGTTGATGGAGGGGGTTAATATAGCTAATTAACTATTTTACCTATTTATACCCAAACCTCCACCTGTAAAACAAACTTCCACATTTTCGGAACCCATAGTGGAAACCAAAGAGAATCCCATTAAATATGCTAAGCTTCCAAACCACCTATTTCCTCTAGGGTCGACTCCTCCTCTACTACATCTTCCTCTTGAAAGATTCTTATCCTCACCTCTCCATTTTTGGTTTCCTGTGGTGATGGGTTACAAATCCACACCATATGGATATCATTAGGACCGTACCGACAACCTTAAATATACGAAGCTTCTTAGGAGACAACCCAGGCCTTAAAAAATTAGTTTAGTTAGATTTTCATAAAAAAAAATTCCTCACCTGTATCCTCCCACTATAATCCTAAAATCATTAGACACCACCACAATCCACCACCTAAACCATCACCTAATATGCAACTTGGTCCGCACACTAGTTGTTTCTTTGTGTGAATGTTGGTTGATACGTTTTTAGTGTGGATTTGTAGTGGATTGGCTTGAATAACATGTTGGGGTAGATTTGGGGATATTGAGGTGGGGACAATGCATTGAGAAGTTATGATTTCCCATCATTTCGTTAACATTCCTTTCTTTTCATGTCATGCTTTTTATTCGAGGAATATGTGTGTTGTAACTGTGGGGGAGGAAAAGATGTCCCATTGCATTGTATTGTAGACATTTAGTGCTTTTGGTGTGTGTTTATATATTATTTTTTGGTTTTGGAACACTAATACACTTGGTGTGTATGTTTGTTTAGTAGGAACCGTATTGTTTTTGGATGAAAGCAAGCAAACAGGGTTTGGAGGAGTCCAACTCATGGACCATGTAGATATACATGGTTGGTGATGCTCAAAATGGTGCACAACCATTGAAGCTCACATATCCTCCTGCATCCAAAATCCCCAATTTTTCATACCACCCCCTAAATACCACCCAAACCCATTTACCCTCAAAACCCTTGAGACACACAACTCGACACTTAAGAGGTAACTCTCCAATGTGAATCAATTGTTTGTTGGATTTGTGGTGCATGATGGTGGTTAGAGTGAACTTGCTTGATTAGAGGTTAGGGGAATTATATTGTGTGATGGTTGTTTGCTCATTAAATTCAATGATTGTGCCACTAAGGGTAGATTTTAGTGTTTATTTTTTTATTTCATTTCAAGTACTCTCCTATTTCCTTCCCTTGACATATCTTCTAGATTGTGTATATGCATTAAGGACAATGCAAGCTTTAAATGTTGGTGAGGGGAATTAGATAACACTTATGATTATTAGTTGTCTTTATCTAGAAAGTAGCTATTTTAAGAGAACTTTGAAATTTTTTTATACCAGGCTAAGTCAAAAAACCGAAAGGGCAACTCAGGAAAAAATGGGAAAGCCCCTGATAGGTTGAAAAACCTATGCAAAAGTGAGAGGCCATGGTATGGAAAAAGGTTAGAAGTGAGCTCACAAAGAAAAAATTGTGGGATTTTAGGATGAAAACCCAAAAGGGCTCCTAGGAAAAATGAGAGAAATTGAAGGGAAAAAAATCTCGTGGTTCTCTTTGATTTTATTTTGGAAGTTCTTTTGGTAGAGTAACTTAGTTTCACTCACTCATTTTTGTGAACTTTATCTTTTGGTAGGTATGTTTGTTTATATGTTATCTTAACTTCTTTGGAGAGTGAGAGTTGTGATATTCTTACATCCTTGGGGGAACTAGGGTAACCTAGGAATACATGTAGAATGTCTTGGCGAATTATTAGCCCGCTATGTTTCGCTTGGATCTTTGCTCGTTCTTGTTTACTCTATGACGAGTAAAGATTTAAATGTGGGGGAATTTTTCTGCACCTAGAAGTATGTGTTTCCTGATGCATTTAGCACATTTATTAGTATCTTTTGTATGGTTGATTGCTTGGTTTAGTTGGGTTTATATCACTAGTAGTTTAGATAGCCTTTTTCCCTCTAAATCTTTCATTTTGTAGATTTATTTAGACCTAATTGATGCTATGTCCTTATGAGCATCTAGATCCTATTTTGTGAGTTTCATAGTAGGTTGCTCGTAAGCACTTGAGAGTAAAGACCATTTCACAAGGATGGTAGTAGACCAAAGACCATGCATTTAATCATGGTAGTAGATGGAAATGCGATGAAAACAAAGGATTCGAAGACTAGAATACTTAGAATACCAGCACAACCGAGTCTTTTTGAAAGGTCCGTTACATAAAATATAGTGACACAACTAAGTATAGGTGCATATCATGCCCTTTTGCACAAACAGCCCAGCAGGACCGTGTGGCTAAGTAATTGTGCGGGTCATGCCCTTCTGCAAGACCCACACGCCTTGATGATCAAGACATGAAGAACCAGCCCGCGTCGTGCGATGTTATGCATGGTCGCACATTAGAAGATGAAGAATTCAACTCTAGTCCATGGATCGCAATGATCTACACAGGTCGTGCAACTCAGACAGCCTGAAGACCTCTCTAGCTTTCAGCTCACAAGTATTTGCATGGCTGCAACACTCAGAAGGATATGATACCCTACCCAGTCAGTAGCATGTGCACTTCTGCACGGGCCCAACTATGCCAGCCATGTGCTATTGCACGACTCGTGCCGGTGTGCCAGATTAAGGTTTCTCTAGTTTTAGACCTTTTTAAGGCCCATTTCTTACGTACTATATAAATAGCCTATGTCTACTAGAGTTTAGCAGTGAGCATTAGTTGTAATTCTATTTTCCTATTTTCATTCTTTCCCTTTTTTTCCCAAGGGCTTTGAATCCAATGGTAAAATTGGGTATAATACTTAGGGAGTATTTTATTTTCTCGGGGATCCAATTTTTATTCATGACTTGGTAGATATTTTGTGAGATTTTAAGTCATTCTTTCTCATATGTGTATGAATATTATGCTTAATTCGTGCTTTACATTCTTAAAATGATCTTGTTAATTTTAGTATTTGATAAGCCTTTGTTGTATGTAACATGAATCGTGCTAGGCTTGTTTGTCTCCTTGGGAATGTTTGTTAGGATAATTGTGGGTTTGTGAGTCCTTGGCAATGTCAGTGTGTTCATGTGCACAGTGAGCACCATTCCTATGAGCTAATCATAAGTGACTGGAATATTGTACCCCGATAGGCGAGAGCATGATAGTTTGTAGCAACTAGGGTTGTAGTGTAGCGACCACTGTCATTTCAACTAGATCCATCGTGCGGTGCCACTCCCTTTTCCACTATAGACCCAAAGAGAAGTGTTCTTGTTGAGGAGCGGGATGTAATTATTCAGGGGGAAAGAGATGCGCAGCTCGGTTGGACCGTACGATGCAATTTCCCCAATTACGGAAGTGGTGTTAATAGAATAGAGGGGGGCACCTTTGTGTGATAAACTTTGAGAAGTGTTGACTATCCACCACACTATGTGACACATACATTGGGAGACGCTTATATTTCTTGTAATTGATAGGCTTGCATAGTTAGCTTCTGGATCCTAGCATGTCTGTGGACCACCTCAAACTGGCCACTAGCTACTCTTTTGTAGTTGGTAGTGAGTATGGGAGAAACAATACAAATTTCCATCTTTGATCTCCCAACGCTCTGCGGGTTAGTAGATCTCCCATGAAAAGGTTGGTTTGTTAGTGACCCCGCAGAGTGCGGATCACTTGCTGCTAGTTATTGTTGCTTGTTTTTAATTTAACTTTTTCTTGATGGATTCCTCATGTACATGTTCAATAAACATACAACTTTAAAAAGGAATCGATTAGCCTTGATCTACATGTCAACGTGCATGGATACCTGTGCAGTCGTATTCTATTGATGATGGTTGTGATTGTGATTGTGTTTGTTAAGTATGCTATGTTTCATATTTGTATAAGAAACCATGTTGCTATTGCTGCAGCTGGAAAGCTAATAATTAGTTGTATCAGGTAACAAGTTACTAAATCATATATATGGTAACAAATAAAACCTGTTTGACACACTAAAAAGGAAGAGTTTTAGGGTTTTGCAAAAGCTAACCAATAGTCTAACCCATTCAAAATATGATTTCTTTGTTTCAAACTGAAGCTGTTACATTCCTATATGAAAAATATGATTTCTTTGTTCCAAATCTTTCATCATTACTTGCATGTGTTGTATCTTGTATTGAAACCAAATGTTGCATGCATTCACGAACTGCACTTTTATCACATGATAGCATTCTTGGTAGTTGGTTTGTCCAGGCAAGGTGATTGTTTAACATATATGGAAAATTTTAATTGTTGCATCCTTTAACCTTCATTATCTCTATCATTGATTCTTTGTGAGTCAAGAAAACTTTATTTAGTGTGGTTAGATCTTCCATATCATATGCATCCCACACAACATTGAAAAGTTCCTCCATAGTCATTGTTGTCGTCTCATGTTGCAGGGATTGAATGGAATTGAAAATTCCCATATCTAATATATTCATATTAGTTGGATTAGATGGTTGGATTACCAAATTGATATTGAAATCATCCGAGTGAGTTACAACTCTAAAATTTGTGAATGAATTCTATGTGCCTTGCAATTGCCTTGTTGTATACTCCCTACGTCCCACTATTAAGTTCCGAATTTGACTTTTTGAAGTCAAACTAAAAAAAATTCAACCATTAAATTCTCTTAATAT
>JAULKM010166094.1:0-16040 GCA_032355605.1 Rubia tinctorum | reverse complement strand
GGATGAGAAAAGGGTTTAATTGAATGATTTGATGTTTGTTATATTGGCACAGGTGTCAATATTCACAATGGAGAGGAAGTGGCTATTAAGCTTGTGAATTTCTTGCTTGTTCCCTCTTGTTCTACTGTTTATATAGTCAGCTTATAGTATAAAATGGTTGTTTGATTTGACCTTACATTTAATGTGGTAGATAGTAGGCGTGGCTAGCATTGCTTTTGTTGGTTACGATATGAGCTAACCAATAGCCTTCACTTAAATGGTTATGTGTGTGGCTAATAATATTAGCATATTGGGATGGCAGGGTTGGGAGGATATTTGCATTTGGAATTAATTGGGTTTCCAAATCTCTCAACATATCTCCTATTTGGTCTGGGGGCTAAGTGCTTGTGAACTTTACACTGAGTATGAGTTTCAGGCTTGAGATGAAATTGGAATTTGACAATATAACAGGAAAAATTGTAAATGCCTTTATTCTACAACATGTTTATATAAGAGTATGATGCGAACAAATTAATGAATTCCTCTCTTAATTATCTGTATTTTTTTTTGTAACTTCTCAGTATTTCTACAAAGCTCTTAACTTGAAGCAAATTGAACTTTTTTTTGCGATATGAAACTTAACTAACTCATTTTACTTTTGATGAATAACCAGGAACCTGTTATGACCAAGCACTCTCAACTACATTATGAGTCAAAGATCTACATGTTGCTTCAAGGAGGAAGTATGCAAATGCGTTGTAGTATTGTTTTTGATGATGTTGATGATGATAATGGTGAGATTGGAGCAGACTAGCAAGCAGTAGCAGAGCATTATGATCAAATAATTTTATAGAGTATTATCCTTTTTTCACCCTAATTGTCAGTTAGGGCATCTCTATTTTTACATTCACATATTGGTATCATTGTTGGTTACTATTATAACAGAATCATTGAGCAATAAGTTTTTTATATTTTTCCCATCAAAGAAATGAAGCAGTACCGGTGGGAGGAGTAGCAGGAGCAGATATCTTCAATGAAAAGAATAGATTGCTCGTTTTGGACATGATATTGCTAAACTCGATCGTTCCATCGTAAAAGATTTCGTTTTGGACATGATATTGCCAAACTTGACCGTTTCATTGTAAATGATTGATATATAAAAATCAGAATTTTATCTTTTGATATCTTATTGGATGTGATTGTATGGAAAATAACAACAATTTTACCTTTAAAATTATGTTTTGATTATTCAGTTACTCAGTTTTAACACTACTGATCCGACCCTTTTTTAATGTAAAAAAAGTGCTCATATAACCCTAGGTATAATAATTAAGTGTTGATATAACCCTATAAATTAAAATTAAGTGCTGAAATAAGTTTATAAATTAAAATTAAGTGTTGATATAACCATATAATTCTTGTTAGGTACTCACGTTGAGGAGGGTAAAATCAACCAATAATTTATTGAAAACTAATCAGGGGTATTTTGGTCATTTGTGGAATGGTCAACGCTGAATTTTTTAGGTCTACACCGAAAATGACACAAAAGGTTATAACTGCACAATTGATCCAAATGTTAGGGTTAGAAGTGTGTTTTGCATCATTTGAATAAGGAAAGGGTGTCAATCTTAGTGGATCAGGAGAAGTAAGATACATGAGATAATTAGTATCAAATTTGTCATTTTCATTTGCTAGTGTGCTAATTGGTGTATGTAAATAATATATGTGTAAAATATTTACTGTAAAAACATATAACTCCCTCGTGCCACCAAAAATAATGTCTTCATGATCTAAATCAAAAACACAAGTTATATGATTAACTAATGCTCTTTGAAGGGTACCTGTCATCCTATCCGAACAGTTTGGTTTACTATAATTTGGATACCGTAATGCGGGTACCAATTTATTTCAATTAAGGCCATGAGCCGCATTTTCAACTACCCACATATATGGGTGCCCGAATGTTCGATACTCGAATTTGAACACCTGTATCTATTACTAACAAAAATTATGTTTGAGACAACTTTTTGGGATTTTAAAAAGTCTTAGATAATTATGTGTGCAATCATGAAAAAAATAAGAATTTTTTCCCTTAATGTTGTAAATACATCTCCATTTTATTCTATCTTCTCCTTCTTTCTATCATGTCTTCTTCTTTACTTTCTTCTCCCCTTTTCTTTGGTTTGGAAATCACATTCTTTGGGTTTTTAAATTTTACTTTATTTCTTTTTATAGCCATGAATTTTTATCTTCACTTTTATCATATGGAATTGGCCAATTTTGAAAGAGTGTATTTTCTTCTAATTTTCCCTCTTTTCTTTGTGTTTGATATTGTGCTCACTAATTGTTCAATCATCATCAGAGGTAGTTAATCAAATAACCAATGCGTAGTATGTTCTTAAAATATTTTGTTGAAAATTAACCCGATTTTAATCTAATTTCTTCACAATTTTTCAGAAGAAAGTCCTTTTGGTATTCAACAAACATGTTGAGCAAGTGGGTTGTGTTCATAATGGTGTAAAACACATTTGAGAGCCTTTAAAATTTAAAAAATATGAGTATCTCACATTTTTTGCTAGCATATGGAATAATCAGAGGTCACATATCGCACATGTTTGACTGCACTTTTGGATGTGACACGGTACTTGTTAAATCAAGATTTTGATTTTTGAGGTCATGATAAGGGGTTGGATTCTCTCAAAAACGGTAATTATATTGAATTGGTTAAGTGGTATTCCAAGTTAAATGATGTTGTTGCTAAGACAATGAATGAAAATGATCTTGTGAATTACAGGCTGACATCCCCATAGTTTAGAAGGAACTCGTAAGTGCTTTTGCTAGTGAGGTTCAAATGATATTCTTAATGACATTAGAGATAATATATTTAATCATGGTTGATGAGTCTAAATATGTAATAAAACGAATCAATGGAGGTTTTTTATTTGTAAACAAATAAGGATGCATTCTTGAGCGTTTTATTAGTCTTGTGCGTGTGTGGAATATTTCAATCACTAGTTTGAACAGTGTTATTAATGAACTATCTGCAAAGCATAAATTGTCATTGTTAAAGTTGAGACGTCAATGATGTGATAGAGTTTCAAATACGCAAGGAGGGTGTAACGGACTGAAAGGTTTGATATTGAAAGAAAACTCATCTACAAGGTATATGTCCTTTACTTTTCTCACCAAGTTCAATTGGTTGTTGTTTCTACTGCTTATACTACTCAATTTGTGGATGCATTTTTCAATCATTTTGGTGTGGTTGTGAATCTAATTGAAGTTTCATGTAAAAGAAAATACATGCTTCTTGAAATCGAACAAGTTAGACTTTTAGAAGCATTAGACAATTGGGATTTATTGTTAATGGAAAGGAAAATTTTAGGAAACTGGTTTCAGAAAGTCAGGGGTTACTTGTTGGAGATCACGTTACTGTACTGCTATTCTTTACATAAATATGGGGTGTTTTGTTTTAAAAGCTTTTCAAAATATCTCTGAAAATGGTGAGAATGATGTTAATAGTTCTTGAACGGTGGTTTTGATTGATAGAATGAAAAATTATGAATTTGAATTAGTGATGTTTTTAATTAACTTAAATTTTAATTTTCAATGTTTGTGATTGTCCCTTACTTTGCATAAAAAATATCAAAATAAAGAATGGGTTTACTGAAGACAATGAAGTATAAGATGCAAAAAAATTTAGAGAGAATGATCGTGGGAAATTATTGAATAAAATCATATACATTTTGTGTTAACCGTGATTAGATCCCATTAGATAATATGGAAGAAAAATGAATACTTTATGGTCACACTGGACAGGTTGGAGAAATGACGATCAATCTTAATTCTTTTTATCCTATTAGTATTTTTCTATAGATATTACTTTTACTATTTACATAGTTTATTTAATTTTTATTTATTTTATATTTTTTCTCATCTCATTATTAACCTTTTTTTATTGAATATTGGGTCTTTGATAGGATGGTTTGGGAAATGAAAAATCAATTTTCGAAAGCAAGTACAAAGTTATTCACTTGTGTTGCATGCCTTGATTCGAGAGATTCATATTTTAAGTTTGATATAAGTAAGTTACTTCATTTTTCTGAACACTATCCAAATAATTTTTCTCTAACTGACCTTGTCATACTTAAGCAACGACTTAGTAATTACATTTGCAAATATAAAAGTTGATGATGACTATTTTACTATTGAGAATTTTGACATTCTTGCTATTGAGAATTTTGACATTCTTGCTCAAAAGGTAGTTCAAACAGACAGACATGTAATTTTTTAGTTGGTATATCGTCTTATTGCATTCGTTCTACTGGTTGATACTACTTCTGTTGAACGGGTATTTTATGCCTTGTATCAAGACTAATTTATGCAATGGAATGAGTGATGAATGGTTTAATGATATTATGATAATGTACATTGAGAAAGAGATTTATACTGGAATCTTAAACGAACATATTTTGCACCATCATCAACGTATGCAAGCTCGTAGGTCTCACTTGTCTCCACTTGCTTCTAGTTCTACTTCTACTATTTCAAGCATTAGAAATTAATATTTTAGTTATTTATTGCACTTTTAAAGATCTAATTGTAACGCACTCAACATATTATTATTTAAGCATTGAGTGTTTGAATATTTTTAAATTAAGTGTTTGAAAATTTTCAAAAATAAATTCATTAAGCCTCCAATAATATTTCGTTCTAATTCTGGCACTACAAAAGAGTAAGAAAGTATTGGATGAATTAGGATGGTAGAGAAGGCAATAAATGGAGAGGATACATAATTTAAGGATTAGACTAAACAACTATTGTGTACCCCCGCCCCCCTGTATTTGTCTTACTTGTTTTTTTCAAACTATTTATGAATGATTTTAGAATTTTCAATATCTTGCATTACGTATAACAAATAGTTACAAAAATTAGATTTATAAAAATATGATTATGATAAATGTAATCAGATTTCACACGACAACATTCACATTTATGTATCTATAAGTTTTACTATCTAAACAGTATCAACTTTGTGGATGAACAGTGAACTAAGACATAAATAAAGGGAGGGATGCAATCCTTATACGGTGCATCGGGGATACATTATATATGGTATCCCCACCCAGTAAATAAATAAGATGATTATTAATTATTTTAAAAGATAATTTACTTCCTAGTTCGTAGGCAAAGATAACAACCAATGATTCTATCTTACTAGTACATTTGAAGATATGATTCTTACTGTATCTCAAGGATATGATATAATTTTCCGGACCGGTGAAGTGGCTCTTTTATTCCGAGGTATAAACTTCACTCAAATTATATGTACTTTAAACTTCTCATACACCCTCTTATCCACTAACAATGACAATAATTTTTCCGACATTTTTTCAAGACATGTTTGACCATCAATAATTGTAGTTACATACCATAAAAAACTATAAAATTTTACTTTTTTTTTTGAAATTACATGTTAAGGAGAATCTATATACATCTCACATGATGTTTGTTATTATAAACAACTAAAGTTATCATTAGTCAAGTATGGCTTGAAAAAATTGTGGTCGAATGGTGCCATTATTAGTAGACCGGATGGATTTTTTTTTGGAAATATTACATACAATCAACCACTTTATATAGTATAAGCATCCTACTCTACGACCTATATAGAAGGCACCACCATTGAATCTATTGAAGTTTAGTGGAGTTTAAAACTCCATCCATTTGAGTAGCTAGGGACACCCTCCTGAGAACACCCAAACGCTGCACCACCAACGAAAGAACGCCACCGAAACTGGAAATATCACAATCACAATCTCATCTTCACCGACCACCTGCGGGTTAGGAAACCACAGCGGGCGACCACCGACACTGTCCCCATAACGCTGGGTAATCCCTATAAAAATTGCTTTAATATTTGTAATTCTTCACAGGGGTGTGGTTTGAACTCTGGATCTCTTTTTTATATAGAGTGTGGATTACCACTAAAAAGGATGGAGTAAGTAATTCCTACTACCTCTCCCCTAGTTTTTCTTTTATTTTCTTTTTTAAAAGAGAGATATGGTTACATTTTCCAAGTTCTCTTTGTTTATTTATTTTTGAAAGTGTTCACTTTTTACCATAATTAGTTGAGATGGTTTTTTATGAGGTGATGCGTCTGTGACCCGATCCAACCCCGCTCCATATTCCTCATCCATGATTTGCAAAGAAACAAGTCTCGGAGTATTTTAGGGGAAAAATCCCTGATGCTAAAGTCAGTCTTGTCTATTAAGAAAATGAATAGTGAATGAATAAAATAAATGTCATACATTCATATTTATACTGCCTAAAACCTATTAGTATTTTCCATAACTAAAACTCTAATTCATTGCGTATTAAAGGCCAAGGCTGACCTAGTCATAATAAAACCTTATTTGTCTTTGTTGACCTAAATGAGTTATTTAATAAGCTAGGTTGTGAGGCACAACCTTACTCATGTAAGAGTATCATCAAAATTCCCCCAAAAATTAAGGGTGCATCTTTAAGGTTCAAAGAGCCATACTCCTTCAAAGGGTATGAACCATTACCTAATGATCTCACAAGGGGTTTTACCTTTCGTGAGGATTTGGTCTTCGAACCTTACTAAGTGAGATGAACAATTTGGTTTTCTAATAGAATGACCCTCTAATTTAGAAAATTTATAAAGGCGTGCATGGCGTATGTGGAGAAAAGAAGAGGGAAAAAATAGGGAGCGTGAAGGATGACATAAGTTAGATTCTTTTCACTTTCCACGTCTTCTCAGATGTTACTTTTCCAAGGTAATCATTACATTTCTCTCTCTCTTAACCCTCATAACCTCCGCCAAAACCGGAATAATTCATCTTTAACTTCTTGTTTGCAGGTTTCTTATAGGATTACCAACTTTAGAGCTCTCTTATTTTCTCCGTTCCAAAATCTAGATCTTCTTCCTTTACCAAGTAAGTTCTCTTAAACTTACTTGCGTTTTCATGGATCCTTCTTTTCTTAGCCCCCATCTAGAACAAGAAAATGCCCAGTCCCCTTCCAAAGTTCTCCTGAGAGGGATCCCGAGGAATACAGTCGCCTGGAAGAGGAAAAATCCTCATCGGAGGAAACAATCTCCGAAGGTCTGGAAACATATCTTAAGGGGAATGGTTCTTCCTTGATTTCTGCCAGGTCTCCGAAAAGAGAGGGTTTTAGCGAAGAGGCACCTTCCCGATTAAATTGCGAAAAGGGAAAAGGCTCAGTGAAGCCTCTGAGGAAAGGAAGTCTTAAGCTCGTGAGGCCTCAGGTAGATGAGGAGCAAGAAAATGTTATCTCGACTGCTCCCTAAAAGAGAAAATTTGATTTCTGAAAACATAAGACCTCAAAACCTTCATCGTGCGGTGAAGGAAGTATCGTAACTTTGATGAACCATATGTAATGCCTGACGAGGTATCAACATTCCTTGAAAAACTCCCAGTTCAGTAACACATCTGGTTAGATGCCAAGTTGAGGCTTCTCGAAAAGGATGAGTCCCCTACAACTTTACTTGTAGAAAGATTGATCATTCACCACAATCACCTCCAACTAGGACTAAGTTTCCCCTTTCCCCCTTTTTATCTAAGCCAATGAAGGAGTTTAGTGTTAGCCTAGCTTATCTTCACCCCAACGTTGTGGTGGTTATAACGACCTTCCTGGTTAGATGTGTGGAGCTCAATGTCACACCTCGATACAGATTATTTAAAGCAATATATTACTTATCCCAAAGCCGAGATGTGAAGGGAACCTATACTCTAACCAATAGACATGTGGGGAAAAATTTAATTCTTTCTCCCTGGCAGAAGAAGGGGTTCACCTTCGATGGTAGTGGCGCCTATAGGATTCTTCGATGGAAATCCAATCTTAAGGTAGAGTCAATAGGAGGGATACACCATTGTTTAAGACCTTCAAGAAAATGTGTTGCGCCTCCAATAAACTAAGGCCTTAGACACATGAACTTATCGTCGGGAGTCTAAGGATGGTGGGGGTATTTAACTAGCCAAAATAAATTTACAATGAGTGTCTACGCACCATTTGCTTGTCGAGCTCTCCTTCGAGCCGTAAGAGGAGTCACAGCCTCGAAGCCTGACCTTGAAGAAAGTAGGAAGATAGGGTATACTGATGGATGTAGCCCTTCGGTTGTAAAATGTAGAAAGTTACAAGACTCCCTTCGAGGAGTACAAGTTCAATATTCTCACCATTCGGATCCCTCTGAAGTTTCTAGGCTTAGAAAATATATTTTTTATCTTCTTTTTATTCGTAGTTCATAACTATAATTTCCTTTTCTTCAGTGAATCTTTTAAACGCTCTTATGGAAGGTGACGTCGAGATTGTCCCGCGCGTTACGACAACAACTACAATAGAGGGTACGACTCAATCAAATCCTACTGACAATGTCGGTCGTTCTTCGAGGTCTCCAATTAGGGAGGGACCCTGGAAGAAACCAAGGACTGAACCCTTCATTGCTACCCCAGGTTTCACGCTGCTAAGCTCGAGTAGCGATGCGGCTCCCTCTTCCCAATACTAGGGGAACTGGACAAGGATCCTTTGGTGAGTTTCTGCTATCACCATTTTCTTTATGTATTCTAACAAGTTTTTGATACTTTACCGGTTTCCGCAGATATTCAATCTTCCGTTCAGTTATCCTCGAGTGTTTTTTCGAGTGCCTTCTTCTTCCAACTCCAGGCCCCCCTTGAGACTAAGGCAGAAGCCATTAGTAAGGAAAACCAGGTTGAGCGTTTGAAGCTTCAGTAAGATCTCGAAGCTGCGAGGGCAGATGTCATAAGACTGAAGAAAGATTTCGAGAAGAAAGATCTCAACAAGAAAAAATTGAAGACTGAACAACCCTAAGACTCAACATGCTCTGCTCGAGTCTTATACCAAAAAGTTGGTTAAGACCAAGAAATTTCACAACCTCTCCGTCGATCTTCTGCGAACCTCAAAGAGAATGGGCCGTAACGAGCTAGTTGCTTCTGTGAGTACCTTACTCCTTAAATACCAAGCTCAATCATTGAAGAAATATGCTAATAAAGATGCTGAGAAATGGTTGGTTGTGAGATGGGATGAAGCAACCAGTGAAGGTGGCCCAAAACTTTAGCCGCTTGACTTAATCAAGGAGTCGAAGAAGTTTTTCACTGCAAAAGAGCTTCGAAAGACCGACCTTGGGACCATGACTACAACTGTTGTGGACCCCAATTTTGGGGCGGATTCTTTGAAATAGAATGTTGAGTCCTCAAAGGATAGGGATGCCCAAGTTGCGAATCCTGAAGGAGAGCCTCCGAGACCACCCCTAATGAGGAGGGGAATGTGAATCATAGTATATGCTCTTCTGATGTATGAATTCCTTCCTTTATCGATTTGTACTTTTATTTATAGAAATTTTTATTAATAAATTCCGCAGCCTTCATTTTCAATTTTAATGATTACTCATTTTCTTTATTGCTTATCGTAGTTCTCCTTTAAAAAAAAAAGTTAGAGAACTCATCAGAATTTGGCCAAGGTTAAGTCTGAACTAGCCAAGACCTGCAGTGAGTTAACTCGACTAACTCATGAACTATCCACAACCAAAAAAGAGTTAGCATATTGGTGTAATAATAACCACCTTTGTATTCAAAATCTCCTTGAAGAGCTGCACAAAAACAAGCTACTGGTCATATAGGTGTTGCTCTCAATATCGTAAAGGAAGCGTGCTGTTCTAATGAGATACGACATCAGGAAGTTTTACACGAGATAATAGATGGGGATCCCACCTTGTACCACTGCCTTAATGATGCCAAGCTTTATCTTACATTATCTTTGAGGAAAAATATTGAGTACTACCAAAGGGAGGCCAAAAAGTTCGAAGCCCAAGTTGGTGAGATGGTAGAACGAAACCGGCATTCAGAAGAAGAGATATCTAGGCTACAGAGGACTATCAGTGAAAATGTTCGAGAATGTGAAGAGCTCGTAACCCAAAATTCTTGACTTCAGGACAAAATGCAAAAATAAGCTTCCACTATTAAAGCCTTTTCTGATAGTATTCGAGCTTATGGACTTTCCCACGGAGTACTTAATATGGTCTTATCAATGATATTCCCAAGTTTTTATGGGACACTACTAAAGCCCTGATGGAGCAGGGCTTAGATAGAGATCCTCCTCATTGCATAGTGTATGATGCCATCATGGAATGGGTAGACCATACTCGGCCGGTAGTCAATGTCAACAATTCCTGACAAGGCGTTCCCTCGAGTAAGAAACGTTCAAAGAAGCCTTCTCATAAGTCAGTGTAGACAAAGAAGTCTAGCAAAGATGTAAGTATTACGGTGACATCGAAGAAGGTCGTGGTGATGGTGGAAATGTTTCTTCCCTATCGAGGTTGATGATCGTGGTAGAAATACTCAAGCTCCATGTCGAGGTCGCATAAATTAGATTCATGATTACTCAGAGGGTGAAGCCAATTGCCTTTTCAAAAAGGCCACTGGTATTAAGAGTGAAAAATATTCAATGATCAGGTTAGGTGCAATTACTTTGTGACATCATGTTGTATCTTGTGTTGCAAGATTTATTGTAATACTATAAAATTCTAATCTAGATAGATATTTATCAAAGGGAGTTGTAAAGGGAGTTATACTTCGTCGTTTATAACGCAGATAAGAGAAAATGCAACATTCAGCATGCAATCATAAACATCTTTCTACTTCATCATTCTTGATGTAAGTATAAGAGTATTTCGCCATTTTTACATAAGAGTTGGTGGACTTCATATTTTTTATGTGAGAATAAGTTTACTTTGTCTTTTTTGACGTAAAAATGAGTGATATTCTTCAACATGCAATTATTAGCAGTTAAATACAATTCATAGATTAATCAACCGCAACACATAGTGTACAAGTCTTTAGTAAGTCAACTAGTTGCAGCACATGGCTTACGAATTTGGGCATAGCATGGCGTACAAATCCGTAAAATGATCTAGTCTCAAGGGCGATCTTCGATTTACACCAAGTACTATCCCCTATCAAAGAACACTAATCATCACCTAGAGCTATTTTTGGGTTGGGTAAGCTACTCCCTAGCTAGAATTTTAATAGAAAACCAAATACAATGCAACCACTCGTTCAGAGCTGGTGATACTTTCAAAGATTTACAATGTTCCAACTTCGAGGGATACGATCACCACCCATCTTCTTGAGCATATTGCTTCCTCTTGAGTGAGCTTCGAGGACTCGGTATGGCCCCTTCCAATTCGCAGGTAGTTTTCCATCGGGTTCTTGTCAGCTCTTCTTGTTCTTCCTTATAACGAGGTCTCCTTGCACAAATTGGACTTTTTTCACTCTTCAATCATGGTAGTGTTTCATTCTCTCTTTCACCTTAAATTCACGGAGAGATGCAAACTCTCTCTTTTCCTCCACCAGTTCGAGGTCTAAGCGGCGGTTGTCTTAATTGACATCCTTTTCGCTGGCCACCATCATTATTGGTCTGAGCACTCTGATTTCTACTGGGATCCCACCTTTTGAGCCATAGACTAAGCTATATGGTGTTTCTTCGGTAGTAGATGACTCAACCATTTGATGTGCCCACAACACACTTGGTAGTTTGTTGATCCAATTTCCATCTGCTCCTTGGAGCGTGTTCTAATACCATTTACAATGGTCCGATTGGTAACTTCAACTTGCACATTTACCTGTGGATGGTACATTGATGTCACCTTCTGTTGAATTTTGAACTCCTCGCACCAACTTTTAAATGGATCATGAGCAAACTGTGTCTCATTATTAGTTATAATGGTGTTTGGAATCTCAAAGTGACAAATGATGATCTTCTAATAGAAAAAAATGACAGACTTCCCCTTCATGTTTGTTGATAGTTCAGTTGCTACAATAAGATACTTGAACCTTCCTGGGGGCTTTAGGAAAGGCCCCATAAGGTCAATCCCTCACTTGTCGAAAGGTCAAGAGATGTGTATGTTTATCATCTCCTACAGAGCGACATGAGTGATTGGAGCATTCCTCTTACACTGGTGGAAGGATATACTAGATTGCATCATGGAAGATAGTGGGCTAGTAATACCCATATCGGATAAGTCTTTTGGAAACTAATCGAGCCCCATGATGACTTTCACAAATTCCCACGTAGACATCCATGATTATATAATCATCATCATAAGGGGTAACACAATGAAGCAGTGGTTGTGGATGGTCTCTCTGATACAAAATGTCATCATGTATCACATACCTCAGAGTTTTGAGATGTATCTTTCTTGCTTCAACATTTCCATCTAAGAGGATTCCATCCTAAAGGTAACGGGTAATTGGGTTCACCCACGACTCTCCTTTCTCAATTGCTATTATCACCTGCAATTCAAAGCTCTGTCTGCTCAAGGTCTCCATCAGCACTTGTAACTGAAATTGAACACATAAATCTGAGGAGGATAGTTTGCTCAAAACATATGCCTTGTGGTTCTTTTATCTCGGCACTTGAGTCAGTGTACATGATCGGATGTAACCCAGCAAGGGTTTTACCACCCTAGATAGCACTGCAGGCTGTGCTCTCTAGCTTCATACTCCTCATTAACTTGTTGAGCTACAATATATGAGTCACTGAATACCTCCAAGTTCTAAACCTTCAACTCTTTGGCTAATCGAAGACCAATGATCAAAGATTCATACTCAGCCTTGTTGTTTGGGGCCTTAAAGTCGAAATACATGCCATAAGGGTAATATGTGCCATTGGAAATAATGAGCAACACTCGCACTCAACTTCCTCCCAAATGAGAAGATCCATCCACAAACAATTTCCACACTTCCTCGCTTGAGGCTTCATTGCTCGCTTCAATGGATTTTGTGGTTTCCAGCATGAAATATGCAAAGACTTGGCCCTTAATCGCTACCTTGGGCTGCAATTGAATATCATGCTTCTCCAAATCAACAACCCACTTTATCATTCTCCCCGAGTGTTCGAGCTTCAAAAGTATCTGCCTGATAGGATGGTGGGTAAGTAGCAAGATCATATGACCTTGAAAATATGGGTGCAGTCTTCGAGCAGCATGAACAAGGGCCAATATTAACCTTTCGAGGGATACATACCTCGTTTCAGGGCCTTGTAACACCATGCTCACAAAGTATATCAGGTGTTGTTTCTTTTTTCTCTTTAACGAAAACCACACTTATGGAACAAGCAGAAACATAAATATAAAAGTATAACACCTCCCCCTCTCAAGTTTCATCGATATGGGTAGAACTCGAAGGCTCTCATTCAAAGCCAAGAATGTCTTTTTACACTTTTCTATCCTTTCAAACTCTTTTTCCTTTCTTAACTCATCTAAGAAAAGAAAATGCTTCTCTGCACCCTTCGATAAGAATTGACTCAGGG
The DNA here is from genome assembly GCA_032355605.1 of Rubia tinctorum. Lineage (NCBI taxonomy): Eukaryota > Viridiplantae > Streptophyta > Magnoliopsida > Gentianales > Rubiaceae > Rubia > Rubia tinctorum. Next base: position 2,696 of record JAULKM010166094.1, on the reverse strand, counting down.
GTGCAAGACACCATGTGATTCTCTGAACCTCTTTCAAAGACTACGAACTCTTCATCTTCATCAAAACTTCCACCTATTCTGGATTAACGTCAATCCTTTTTTTGAATACCATGAACCCAGAAATTTATGAGCCCCTAAGCCAATCACACACTTGGACGGATTCAACTTCAAATTTGACCATCGTAGCCCATCTAACATATTTTTAAAGTCTCGCAAAACTATTTATACGTCTAGCATTTTACCACCATATCATACACATAAATCTCCATATTCTTCCTTATCTGCTGCTTGAAGATTTTATCCAACAAACACTGATAAGTAGCACTGGCATTCTTAAGCCCAAACGACATCTTCTTATAACAAAAGGTTCTCACATCCATTATGAATGAGGTTTTCTTCTTATCTTCCTTCACTATCAATATCTAGTGATACCCATTCTGAGCATCAAAGAAGGCCAATACCTGATATCCAGCTATAGCCTCCACCAACTTATTGATTGGTGGAAAGGGGTAGCTATCCTTGGGACAACATTTGTTTAGGTCCATGAAATCAATGCACATGCTCCACGAACCATCCTGATTTGGGACTATAACAGGGTTAGCCAGCCACTCTGGATAAAAAACCTCTTCTATGACCTCCGCCTTAAAAAAAATTTCTACCTCTGTTTTTACTGCCTCGTGTCTCTCATGAGCGAATACCTGTCTCTTCTGTTTGAAAGGGTTTATTGAGGGGTCAATGTTTAACATGTGAACAACAAATTACGAAGGTACCCCCCCCCCAAATCTAATGTGCTACAGGAGAACACATCGACATACCTTCGAGCAAGACCCTCAACTCTTTTTTCACTCCTTTGGGGATTAGCTTCCCCACAGAAGCTGTTCTAGAATTTTAAATTAGGAGTTGCTCTGTATCCGCTGGCCCAATCTCTCCATGAATCGAAGCCACATCCTCCACCTTCCTCACTGATCCCCTCGAATGGATGCCACCCCTTTGTCTGTTGGAAATTTCATTATCTGGTGATAGGGTGACCACACCGCTTGAGCTTAACACATCCAGGGTCTCCCCAAGATCACATTTTAAGTTGAATAAGCATCAATAATTGCGAAGTACAACCTATCGTTACCTTTTTTCTCTATTGGAAATCTTGACTGGCAAGGTGTCACCCTCAAAGAGTGCACAGTTTACCTGTAAACCTTGAGAGTAGTGAGGCTAGAATCTTCAAATTACTACGACCAATATCCAGCTGGTCAAAGCAACTGAAAAACATTATCTCAATGCTACTTCCATCATCAATAAATACCCTCTTCACTAAGGAAATTCCAATCACCATGGAGACTACCATGAGATCTGCATGTGGGGTCTGATTGGGAACTGCATCTGCCTTGGAAAATGTAATCATTTCATCCGGATGAAACCATTTGTGTCTAGGCTCTCCTAAAGGAACTTGTCACAATTCAACTTTTACAATTGTGTTTGAAGATCTCTCCCCACGATCCCATTGATGACATTAATTACCCTGTGAACAAATGGGTTTCCTTCATTCATGTTCTGGTTTTCCGCGGGTTGATCTCAAGGTTGCTTCTCTTGTTTCTCCTGTCTCTGACCTCGAGGTCCTTACCAAACCTGTTCCCAGCATTAAAATTCCTTCTGTAAGGCTGCAAAGCTCTACATTCATTTCTTTACTTTGAATGGTTGTCTCAAAATGGTTTTCAAGGAGCAGGCTCCCTAACTAGGCCCTCCTTTTCACACCATTTGATTTCCATCTTAAAATAAGAGCAATCATTCGTGTGGTGACCATAATTCCCATAGTGTTTGTAGTATTTATTTTTGTTTCTCCTCTCACCAGCAGCCATAACTGATTCTCTCATTTGTGAAGGTACTCAAAACAGGCCTCGATGGATGCTCCAAATTTTAGTATAACATCACACCATGAGTGTATTCCTTTTGAACCCTAATCTTTCTACCTCCATCGGCTTTTTGCCTCTGTGGTTGCCAGGATTCACATACTTGGCTTCCAGTCCTTTTCTCTTCCTCCTAGCAACATCTTCCACCTTTAAATACTCGTCCACCACTTACTGAAGCTGATGGAGAGTTCGAGTGGTTTTAATGGCCAGCTTCTTGTACAACTATACATCTTCCATTCCTATCAAATATCCCCAGATCACTTCATTCTTAGTTCCTTCCACAAATCTCAAGCTCTTATCCACGTATTTGTGGAAGAATACTTCAGTAAATTCTCCAGGCTTTTGTTTAGTATAGTGCAACTCGGGTTGTGTCTTTGTAAAATTATTATTTTGGCAATATTGACTTAAAAGATCCCCGTTAAAATCCCGGTTTGAGTGCAAGGAGCCCCTAGGAAACTTATTGACCCACTTCTAGGCCTTGCCTCGAAAGTAAATACTTATGAGCCTATAGATTAACCTATCATCAAAATCCCGAGGATTCATCAGACGAAGGAAAGTTTAAATGACTTCCCTTGGATTAGAATCTCCTCCATAAGTCGGAAGACCCTCCGACGGCTTCGTATTAGCTGGCCATCAAATAGAGGTTATCAATGGACTAAAAAGAGACTCCTAGACCTTCCCCATCGACCCTATCAACCTATCCAATTCTCTTTTCAAATCTTCTCTAGTATATCCAAAAGATAAGGGATCCTTGTTCTGATACAGAGTTTGAGGAGCTTTCGTGTAAGGAAA
>JAULKM010166084.1:0-16041 GCA_032355605.1 Rubia tinctorum | reverse complement strand
TATATTCTCCTCTCTGTGCAGATTGGAACTCCATTGTGTATTCCTTCGCAGGAGTTCATAGGTATAGGCCGGATTGCATCGATTGAGAACAACCACAAACCAGTTGATTATGCCAATAAAGGTCAACAGGTGGCCATTAAGGTATGCATGTTGGGATTTGTTTCAGTTATTAGATCCTTACGCGTGCGGATAATGTTTGTTAGGAATTGATTAGGGTAAGATGTATGATGAAACCCAAGGTGCACATTGAGGGGCTAAATTTGCTATATGCACAGTAATAAGTGTTGTCCATTGGGTGGTCATATATGTTAGGGAACTGCATTCTGGAGTATTGGATTCAATAGCAATAAGCAGAATTTCCTATTTGACAAAACCATGTACATATATTGATAGGAAAAACCATCTGTAGATTTGGCAGCTTTCTTTATCTTCTCGAGTTGTTTCTGATAGGCAAGTTTCCTGCTTGCTGCTTCAGGCTTTTGGAGACATTTAGTAAATCTTGTTTTGTTGTATGGTTTCACAGATAGTTGGGAGTAATTCGGAGGAGCAACAGAAGATGTTTGGAAGACACTTTGACAGTAACGATGAGCTTGTTAGCCATATCTCACGGAGATCAATCGATGTACTCAAAGCCAACTATAGGGTATCAACCATTCTCACATCTCTTCTACTTGAATTTTTTAGGTCCTTGTTTTGCTTGCCTATTCACTCCAATACTTGGTTTGCAGAATGACCTATCGAACGAGGAATGGAGGCTGTTAGTGAGGCTCAAAAATATCTTCGGGATATTATGAGGAGGTGCAACAGCATAAAGAAGCATGAACTTGTGTCCGAGTTTGCTCCCGGTTTTTTGTGCCGAAATTTTGGAGGCGTATTTGCGGCCATGTTTACTCAGAGCATCTGTTGTGTGTTTTTGTCCACTTACACAAATATTGTTGATTTTTACTGATCATAGGCAAAAAGATTCATTTTTGGGACTTTCTTTCAAATTCATTTTTTTGGGGATCTAAATTGTAGCCATTTCACGAAGAATAATCAACCTTGAAGGGTCAAAGACATTTGGACTTTTTTCGAATGCAATTCCTTTTGGATTATCAAACAGAAGCAAAAGCCGAGATTCATACTTGGATTAGCCGATCTACAAAAATTTACATATTAAGCACTTAACCAGACAATTTCAAACCGGACAGCCTCAACAAATTGGAGAAAGCTAAACTGACCAATACATATTTAGACAAAACTGATTTAAACTGGCTATTCTAAGCAACAATGACAAGATGTACTCCGGGAGCAACCCCGAGCATTAGGGTTTGGCAAAAAGGGGAATGCGCTGCTAGATGTTGAAAGTGAAGTTGAGTGCCTCATCAGTTGTGGTCCTTGGGTTTTCATGGGTTTGGCGGACTTGGTCAAGGTGTGGCGCACCCACATGGAAGCTAATTACGAGAAGATTTATCTACTGGTTCGTGGAAAGGTTCCTTCTTTAGCTGTGTGCGGTGATCTTCTGCGTGCCGCCGTTGAGGATGGTACTATCTCTGACTGAAGCTTTAATCTCAAAACCAACGCCTTCAAACTTTTGTAGGAGCAGAATAAGACGGACTATCGCTCCACATTGGAAGTGTATTTGCAACCATGTTTATATAGAGCATCTGTTGTGTGTTTTTGTCCACTTACACAAATATTGTTGATTTTAACTGATCATAGTCAAAGATTCATTTCCAGGCCTTGCTTTCAAATGCATTTTTTGGGGTTCTAAATTGTAGCCTAGCCTTTTATAAAATACTCAACCTTGACGGATCAAGACATTTGGACTTTTTTTCGAAAGCAATTCCTTTTGGCAAATGAAACAGAAGCAAGAGCATTGAGATACATACTTGGATCAACCGATCTACAAAAAACCCGTTACATATTATGTGCTTAACTAAACAATGTCAAACCGGACAACCTCAAAACGGATCTAAAATGTTAAATTGGACAATGCTAAACTGACTAATACATATTCAGACAACTAATCTAAACTGGCTATTCAAAGCAACAATGACAAGATGTACTCCGGCAGCAAAGACAAGAGCATTAGGGTTTGGAAAAAGGGGAAATGTGCTGCTATGTGTTGAAAGTGAAGTTGATTGCCTCATCAGTTATGGTCCTTGGGTTTTTGTTGGGCTGGCGGATTTAGTCAAGGAAGCTCAGGGTTTTCGTGAGGTTGACGGATTTAGTCAAGGTGTGGTGCACCCACATGGAAGCTAATCACGAGGAGATTAATCTACTGGTCTGTGGAAAGGTTCCTTCTTTGGCTGTGTGTGGTGATCTTCTGTGCACCAGCATTAAGGATCTACTATCTCTGTCTGAAACTTTATCTCAACACCAACGCCTTCAAACTCTTGCAGGAGCAGAACAAGACGGACTCTCCCTCCACATTGAGCAAACCAGTCACCTCGCAGCGATTTTCAAAGAAGGAACATTTCTACGGACCACTAGATTAATTAGCTTCCTATGGGTGCGCCACACCTGAACTAAATCTGTCAGCCAATGAAAACCCAAGGACCGATGAGGCACTCAACTTCACTTTCAATAACTAGCTGCACATTCCCCCTTTTGCCAAACCCTAACGCTCTCGTCTTCTTTCCCATTGGAGTACATCTTGTCATTGTTGCTTGGTATAGCCATCCCGATGATGGCCTTTTGGTGCCCTTGGAGTTACTCTTGAAAGAAAAATAGGGGCTCAACGACAGATGCAAGAATTTACGTTTGTCTCGAAATCTACACTTGCCTTGGATCCAATACCTGCAAGACCTTCTTTTCTTGATTCTTCTTCGCAACACCCGACCGGAACGCTGAAACACCTGGACCGCACCCATGAGCTCCTCACAACACCGTCAATACCACCAGCAGAACGCGATCCGAGCCACTGAAACACATCCATGCCCTGGGTTCCATTGACTCCTCCTCACAACACCATCATCACCACCATTGGAACGCGATCCAAGACCCTGAAACACATCCGCACCCATGGTTTCCATCGACTCTCGATTCCTCTTCAAAACAAGGTGAAAACCCCTCACCTAAAAGCGGCACAAGCACATTCACACCCATGAGTTGGACGGATTCTTGAAGATTTAGAAAGTAAAGAGTTGATCTGGAAGACAGCGTAGAAGGAGATTCACTACTTTGTTGCATGTTATACCGGTGTCTATGTGATCCGGTGCAAATTTGGAGAGTTACGAGCACCGTTAAACCATACCGGTGATAGAAATTGAGCAACGGTATGAAGAGAACCGGTGCTAAAAAAAATTAAATATCGGTGTTCAGAAAGGGCATGACCAGATCAAGATATTGGGCAATGGTATAACTTGTATCGGTGCTAAATCATATCCATACCGGTGTTCAAAGATGCATCAGTATATACAGATAATGGGCCCTAATAGCCCAAATCAATGCCAATGCTTATTTATTCAGCACCGACTTATTTATTTTGGCACCGGTCATTTTTTGTTTCGGTGCTTATGTATTCTAGTCTGTAGTATGTTTCTTAGCAGTGCCATAAAATTTAATAGTAGCACCGGTATGAGATCAATGTACAACGTGTTACGAATTATAGCACTTGTACTAAGTTAAAGAAATAACCAGTGCTAGTTTTTCAAAACAAAAGGGGAGGTTCATTTTTGAATTTGGGCACCATCTCGGATTAACCATGGGAAAATGGATTATATTTAATCCCACAGGACTGTAGAAGAAATTGTAAATTTGCTATTGAAGAAAAAAATGAATCCAGAAATGACAAAATAAAAGAAAGCATGAAATATCAATGTTAATACACATCCTCCCATCACTCATTCAAACACAACATTCAACTAAAGTCTCCTAGATCATTTTTAGCCTGTTTTGCATAATTAGTAAGTCATTCCTCGAACCATCTTTTTGCCACCCCTTGAAGTTCATAGGCATGGTATTTCCCTTGGTCTTCTGGAAAAACCTGCGATCCGATTAAATGTTAGTTAGTAGGCAAATCTATTGTTATTTGTTCAGTTTTTTTATACTTACCTCAAGTGGATTACTCGAAGTATTCTTCATGGATAACTCCTCCAGGAATAGCATGACATAGTAGCCGCACTCCCAGCTACATCCTTGTCCTCGGTGCTAAGATACAATACCAAAATACATAACGTATAATCAGTGTAAGGTGAGAAGGAAAACTATAAAAATATTTGTAAAGTTTTATTGTTAATACTTATGTTGGTGATTGTTATCTTCTAGCTGTAATCGACTAAGGGTTTATTCTTCCTCTTCACCCTCCCATATTGACATGCAAGTTTAGAGAAATTTTATTTAAAATGAACTTAGAAAATTTCATGGAAAGAATGAAGTCTAATTTAATGGATATTAATACCTGGCAAGAACTTGGGTACCGATGTAATCGTCAGACATTATACCGCCGGTGAGTGTGTCCAATGTGAAGACATCATTTGTTACTGGGACAAATGAGGATGAGGAACCAATGTGACATGTGTTAGCATTTAACAAATTAATATCTCGGGTGAATTTTACTATAGTATGTAAACACTAATGTAATATGTCCTGAGGTAGAGCAATACAAAAATGTCGGCATATGATGTAACCACAGTTTTCCATATGAGGCTAAGCTGGCTTTTGTTGTCATCCTCCTCATGACCGGTGTCATTTCTTCCTGTATTTGCGACACAGAAATGGATTCTCCCCTTGTTTGTGCATTCTACTTTACTACACATGTGCCTGTTAGCGTACAACTCAATTTATGTCATCGCTATTTTATGTAACAGGAAATGGAAATTGATCAATTTGGAACTCATCCCATCCAAAAATCTAGTTGGGAGTTCGAGATCCATGTCATGTTATGACAATTTCCGAGTTTGCATCCAAACTCCAACATTTGCTCGATGTCAAGGTCACATTTGTGTGGACTAGAAAATGTGGATACTGGAAACTGGGTGAAATGCATAACCTTCCCAGTAGCATTCAATTATGTGGTTAGCGGAGGACAATCCCTCTCTAATATGGAATACACAATCAAAAATTCAGACACGAGCAACTCCATTTGCTGATGTATGGCTCGGACGATTTTTCTAGAGAAATCATTTTGCCACCATGGCCCTGGACCCGTCTAGTTGCTTCAGGAACAAAGAAACCTCTCCTAATTCTTTCATGCACAGTAGTGCACCAATATATTTGTTAGAAAATAAATAATAATATGTACGATACAAATAAAATGAAATTGTAATCCAATCTTTTACCTCTTTATCGCTTGGACCACCCTCACATTTGGTTGGTGTCACGCTGACTTGGCCTAATGCCTTTTCAATGAATGTCTTGGAATCATTGAGCCCCGACGTAATTTGGACCCCTCCAGCTACTGCAATCCTCTAGCCTAGCTGGTCAAGATATGCCACGATTGCCTTCACCACTGGTTGGTCTGCAAGTTGCTTCTTTTTCATTGCTGGGCTGGAGGACGAGCTGCTACCCCATTGTCTCCGGCTTCGGAACAGATGGGGTACAACAACATCTTTTGGGAGGTTGGTCTGAGTAACCCTATACCTCCATGGGTGATCCATCTTGCCAGTTGCCTTTATACAGATGTCCTCCCCGGGTTCCAAGACTAATGTCCTCCTCATTCATCTGTATTTGTGATCAATCTTAAAATATAAAAATAAAAATAAAAAATTAAATTATCATTTAAACATTGTTATTTAGAATATAAAATTAAAAATGACCAATTATTTGAAAATACTTACAATATCTTCAGCGACGACTCTGTCCTTTGGGTGACTATATGTGGTATTATCTTCCAGCTTGGTGGACTCGGGGTAGACCAATGATCTGTCTACCTTGAATTCCATGTTCCCAATCTCCTGTTCAATTTCCTCCTCAATCAAGTCCTGGGCAACCAATTTTGCTCTCTCTTCTTCCTTCCTTTTCATAATTATCCTTTTCCGAGTGACCCGGTGAGTGCTTCTTCCAGTCCGATGTGTGTAAACCTTTATCTTTGATTGGTCACTAGCCGTCGCACTGATTTCCTATCCATATAAAAAATAAATTCAGTTAGTATTTCGTAACTGATATAAGTAACTCATAATGAAATTGAATTGTAAAGACACGAATGTTCATAAACATGTTAACTTATATTCGGGTGTCGTCCTCATTTTGTAGAATCTGTGCCACTCCTCTTCTTCCATCCATTTTTACTTCTCCCATGGTTTTGTCTCCTTCTTGTTTATGCCGTCTTCCACCCGTTTGATGTATTTTTTTCAATTTTTATTTCCAATTCCGGTGGGTGTTGCCGGCAGTGACGTAAAAAAAACTCCTTCAATTTTTTAAGTTGTGTAGGGGTCAATTTCTTCTCAAACTTGAAGCTCGCCTTCATTTGAATTTACAAAATAAGTGACGTTAGCTACTATTTTTTATGCACATATTTGGTATTAAAATTAGATAATATTAATAGTAAAAAATATAATCTCTATCATGAAATAAACTTACCAAGATGATCTTCCAAGCCTTCACCTTGGTGTCATCGGGTACGTTATTCCAGTGCATGTGTGTCCCGAACTTGATTATTCGCCGGAATCCATAGTTACAATATGTGGTCCACGCGGTCCAGTTCTTTGTGCAGACCATGTCAGATAGACTAAACTAGTCAAAACCAATTGGATCCCTCTCCTTCGCGAGCATCACCAATTGGCATGTGGATGTACCTCGCTCTTTGCACCAAGCTCGAATCTCAAATTTGTCGAAGGCTTTGCCATGCTCCTCCTTGCTTTGGACACATCATCTGTCCTGACCTTCTTCTTGGGACCCTTTTTGGCCGGAGGCTGCTCATTCGGTGAGGAGGACATTGCATCATTTTCCTCACTGGGTTCTTCAAATTGTATAGCTAGGGGAACGGCGGGTATGGTGGACTCGATCTATTCATCAATTTTGCTGGGTGCAACCCCCCTCTTTCTCTTAGCTGTAGCAGTGATTTTCTTTCCCTTGGGAGGCATCTACAATGATCACAAACAAAGCTAACATTTTTGAATACCAAGTCTATCAAATCCAATCAATCTATCACCTCAAGCCTTTAATTTTCACAATTAATTATATCGAATGTAGAGGCATAACAACAAACTAAATCCACAATGGAAATGTAAAGGCATAGCAACAAAATATAACCACACTTCGAAACAACGGCATGTATGATGTTGAAAAAAAAAATTGGCATCCAAATGCCACATAAAAACCAATCAATCTACCACCTCAAGCCCTTAATTTTCACAATCAATTATATCGAATGTAAATGTATAACAAAAAACTTCATCCACAATGCAAATGTAAAGTCATAATAACAAACTTTAACCACACTTTGAAACAACGACATGCATGATTTTGAAAAATATTAAACCACATCAAACATAAATAATCTAGCACATAAATCCTTTAATTTTCACTATGTAATGTCAAAATCAAAATTTTATCCACAATGTACAATGGAAACAAACCCTGTATATGGCAGAGCACCACTAGTATGCAGCGGAGCACGACCGAAACTGCGAAGTACTCGTCGGGAAAATAACAACCCAATCAGAGGAGATGGTCTCCGGGTCTAAAATCCAAGGCAGATCACGACGTCGAGGTTTGCGACAGCCAGACGGGATCTAAAGGAAATTTTTTCCAACGTAAATGGAGTCGCAATCATAGGTGGCTGGCGGAAGGAGAGTCACTCGCTTTTCTTGTCGGCGGAAAGATATTCAACGAAGAATGTGAGGAAATACAATGGAGAGTGTAGGGAAGATGATGGATTTATGGGGAAGACGTGGGAGGATAAAATAGGCGGGAGTAATGGTGTTAATAGCGGAGTGAGTAGCTAAACCGCCATTGTTGAAGTTGTAACTGACGGTGGTTTGGCTTCCAGAGTTTATATATATTCAACATAGGCACCACTATAAGTGAAGTATGTCGGTGCTTAAAATTATATATATATAAGACATTAGCATCGGTAGAAAAACCGGTGCCATTAAGCAAATAGCAGCTGCTTCAAATGCCCAATTTAATTCTGGAATTGGATATATATATATATAGCAAAGGCTTGTTTTTTTCTAAGTATTGAGCACCGGTGCAGAAACTGGTGCCATAAAATTATCATACCGGTTCATATATTATGAAAATCAGTTGTGTGAGGCTTCTTTAAATACCCAATTTAATTCTAGAATTGGACAGTGAGCAAAGGCTTAATTTGTTTTCTAAGTATTGAGCACCGGTACTGAAACCGGTGCCATAAAATTATTATTCTGGTGCCTATATTATGAAAAGAAGCTGCGTGAGGTTGCTTTAAATGCCCAATTTAATTCTAGAATTGGACAGAGAGAACAAAGGCTTATTTTTTTCTAAGTGTTGAGCACCGGTACGGAAATCGGTGTCATAAAATTATCATATTGGTGCCATGATGTTTTCATATTCTCGACATATGATTATAGAATATTTAAAATTTTTTGTTTCCCTCGCATTTCATATGGACGTGTTTACGATGTTGATTTTTCAAATGTGTGTTACATAATTAATTTTAAAAAAATTACAAATAAGTCAGTCTTATGATTATATTCAATACGCCTCATTCCTTTGCTACCCTCCACATGAATTTTCATTTCATGGAATAACTATAGTAAACAAAGAGAGAACTTCATTGGAGGTCATTCAAAGAAAAACGCTAGTATACGGTCCATAGTAAAAGACGCTTATCTAGTGGTAATGAAGAGATTTCGATATCGTTAGAGAAGACTTATTCGTGGCCGATCAATGATACCAACTTTGTGTTTAGCTTGGAAAATAAATTAGGATGGTCAAATGTTTTATTAAATTCAAGCGGAATTCCATTTGGAGTCACGATCAAACTTTTTTACTTTTTGCAGTTTAGTCCCTCCAAGATTCTTAGAATTATCGGAATCTGAAATTGGATTAGCAAAAATGAAATTCAATATATTCGGAGCTCAAATATCTACTTTGGACATGGTTGTGGTATGGGAAGTTCCTTGTTTGACGACTTGGATCACTACACCTAATTCTTATTAAATTACACTATGGCCCATATGTTCGTTTACACAAGGAGTATTGTTCCAAAGTACATGATTTTTGGCATTGTAGGTTTATCAACTTTGATTTCAGTGAAAGTAATTTTACTTCTAATTTTTGTTTTGGAAAAATAAAATTATAGTGCAAATAGTGGTTAATTACCGCAACCCATATTACCAAGCCGATGCATTTGAGTATCGTATCGGTGCCCCCGCTTTCGAACACAATAACGAAATGAGGCTGCAAAATCCATAGGTTCCTGCCTTGTCCTTTTCCCGTATCAGATTCCGACGCAACAAATTCCAACATTCCAATGAAGCTTGTTTTTAATTGCATACAATACAATTTTCCGAATCTTGGGAACTTCAGTGTTCATGGTAACTGAGTCAAAACAGCATGCTACAAGATGATACCACACATTCATTTCCGGTGTAAGTAATTTCTTCGGGAATTTTTTCCACCTCCCAAGACTAAATCATCAATATCCGTGCCAGCCCAAGTGCTTAACTGTTTCAACAAAAGGTGGATTTGCTTCTACTCCCCTTTCAAGATAATACTTCCGTAATCGATAATTTTGGGCTAACAACAAGGCCTCATCTGACACAAACTTATCCTTCAACTTGTTCGATTGAGATTCACTTGCCGTGGAAGAAAATCCTTCTTTCCTAGGCCTCTTACTTGGAGTTTTGGGGGGTCATAACCTTTATTGTACATAGAAGCATTTTATCAAATACCTTGTGTGCAAACAAATGTACTAAAAATTGTAAATACTTCTAACAACCTAACAATCCGATTATCCATACAATAATCATCTAATAAGCATAAGACGTATACAGGATCATAAACTAGGTCCAATTAGACACAAAATTGAAGGCAAAATAATCCATGTTTAAGTTTGGAGTATTAGCATATGTCATTGATTATGTATTCATTGCCAAGTACAAGATTCCATTATATGAGATCATTGTAAGGGCAAATTGAAAAGATGATATTACCTTGAAGCATATTAGAAGACAACTTGAAGTTTATTTGATGTTGATGTCTATGTCGAAAGAGATGATTGATAATGAAACGAAGGAATGTTGATGAAAATTATAGTGTTCAGGGTTTTTAACACCGGTACTAAATCTGGTGCTAAAAAGTTTAACAAACCGGTGCCTATTTGACAAAAGCAACTACATCGGGATGCTTTAAATGTGGAATTTAAATATGGAAGTGGGCAGAGTCTTAAGGTTTGTTTTTTCTAACTTTTGAGTACTGGTACTAAATCCGGTGCTAAAAAATTTAACAAATCGGTGCCTATTTGACAAAAGAAGCTGTGTCGAGTTGCTTTAAATGCGGAATTTAAATTTGAAAGTGGGAAGAGTCTTAATGTTTGTTTTTTTCTAACTGTTGAGCACAAGTGCTAATACCGGTGCTAAAAAGTTCAAAAACCCGGTGCCTATTTGACAAAAGCAGATGCGTCGAGCTGTTTTAAATGTGGAATTTAATTTTGGAAGTGGGTACAGGCTTGGGATTTGTTTTTTCTAACTTTTGAGCAGCGGTACTAAATCCGGTGCTATTATATAAAATACTGGTGCCCATCATGTTAAAGGTAGCCCAAAGAAGCTTCCTACAAAGAACAGAGCATGTGCTCTGTCTTTTTGCAACGGTATTAACCGGTTCTAATGCATAACCTACAATAAATTGACATTGAACATACATAATCAACCAATGTCTTAATCCGGAACACTATGGACCACTTAGATTTCATTTGGGCTCTTTAAAAAGGTTACAAGAGCCTACAAAATATAGGGAAACATGAAACACTAAATCCCTAACTTTTACGTTTAAGTACTACATCACCATCCACAATATGACCATTCTCATCCATCCACAAACCGTCTCTATGTGATCGTCTACATATGGATGGTCCACCCACGTCCTCCAAACTCGGGAATGCGGATGGAAGCTCTCCAGTGTCAAATTTAGCTGGGTGATCGATTTCATCATCAAAATAAAATTTCTTCCCATGTAGGACAACATGCCACTTATCATTTCTTGGGTCTTGAATATAAAATACTTTCTGAGTTTGGGAGGTTAGGATGAACTTGTCACTCTCGTAACCGACTCAATTCAGGTCCACCAGTGTAAAACCCATGGGCTTCTCAAAATGGACACATGCACCATTTTTTACCCATCGACACTTGAAAACAACAACTTTAAACTCCACATAATCCAACTCCCTTATCTCCTCAATCACACTATAAAAATACATAACAACAATAGGGTTTTTTATCTTTCTTGCTCGACTGCCACATGGATTCAGATTCCACATAAACCTCGTTGTTCTGCGTAGTGCTCTCGCTATCTTTCATAACCGTTGAGAAACTAAAATCATTCATGTCAAAGGTCTGGTATATTTTCACCGTGCAGTTGGGTGTCCTTGCAAATACACGAATCTTGGCAGGCATTCCACCCACATTGCAACGATTACAAAACCAGTTGAAAAACGGTGAAGAATGCTCCGGTTGTATCTTATTCGACGGCCATTCTGGATGGAGTTCCTCTAACAATGAAATGTGCTCCTCAACATATACTGTAGTATCACTACACATAAAGGTATACTTTCATCAACTCGGCATTGTAGGGAGTGTAAAGTGTACCTTTGGACCGTGTGATTCCATTATTCCTGCCACTTTGTACATACTGCGGAACTCTAAGTGTTATCTTCCCAATCAAATTCGTAGTGTAATACTTAATAATCTCATCTGTGACATACCTCTGCACAATGCTGGCATCGGGTCCGCTACGATTGTGTGCTTAGGCCTTTAAAACCCCCATGTGACACTCGAATGGGTACATCCAATGCATCCCCACTGGACTGCATATTCTGATTTCCCTAACATCATGGACAACGAGATTTACCATAATGTCAAAGAATGCTGGGGAAAAATACTTCTCAAAGAAACACAACACTACAACCCCCCCACCTTCCAAATCATCATGTTGTTTTCTACTAATATTCTTACAACAAATGGAGTTGAAGAAAAAACACATGCACATGATGCAAAATCTCAACTCCTCCATGACACCCTGGATAACAACTGACAAGATTTGTTGCAACAAGACATGATAACCATGTGATTTCAAAGCATTCAGATGTAATTCATTGTTCACAAAATGACTTACATTGTAAAAATAGCCAGACAGTACCTTGACCCCCTTAATACACTCACAACCCGACTTCTTCTCAGAAATTGAAAGACTGTAAAGGGCTGGTGGAAAGTACGTCCTCTTACCTTTTACCTTCGTAGCATAATCAAATCTTATACCCAGTTCAACCAAGTCATTTTGTGCATTCAAGCTATCCTTGGTCTTGCTAGGAAAGTTAAGGAGAGTTTCAATTAAACTCTCACACACATACCTCTCTATATGCATCACATAAAGACAGTGACGAACCTCCAAATTCTCCCAGTATGACAAATAAAAGAAAATCGATATTTTCTTCCATGGTTCATCGTTAGGGGCAACCACCTTCGATGTCTTTTTTCCAAGGACAATATTTAATTTCCTTAACTTGTTGTGGATGAAAAAACCACTCAATATTGTTTACGCCTTCCCCCTCTCTCTCCCACCAACGAAATGAATTGCATAATCTTTTAACTTGTGCTTCGTAGGGAGAAATTTTTGATAGCCAAGATACACTGTCTTCCTACCATTCTTTAGCTGCTGGGAATCACTACCTTCCAAGCACACAAGACATGCCTTATGACCCTTAACCACATAGCCAGAAAGATTACCATAAGCTGAAAAATCATTTATCATGTAAAAAAACATGATCTTCAAATTGAACTTGGTCCCACGATAACCATCGAACACATCAACACCATCGGACCACAAAACTTTCAAATTTTCAATGAGAGGGGCTAGATAGCTGTCGATGTCATTTCCAGGTTGTCTCAGACCAAAAATCATCAAAGGCATCAAAATATATTTTCGCTTCATGCAAAGGTAAGGAGGTAGATTGTAAATGCAAGCATAGCCGACCATGAACTATGTTTTTTAGAAATTTTACCAAAGGGATTCAAACCATCAGTGCACAAAGCCATCCTCAAATTCCTGGGTTCGGCTGCAAACGATGGATACATCGTGTCAAAATTCTTCCACTTATTTGCATCTGTGAGGTTACTGATAATGTTATTATCAAGACACCCCCTGTCCCTGTACCATGCCATGCTCTTCGCATCCTTAGCATTCTTAAACAACCTCTTCAGCCTCGGGAAAATAGGAAGGTACCACACGCATTTAGCGGGGACACGTTTCCTTACCTTCACCTCAACTACATCATCGAGAGCCTTAATCCCTCGTTCCTTATAACGAAGAATGTGACATACGGGGCAGGACACCTCTTTCTACAAGTGACCCCTATACAAAACACATCATTGGGGCATGCTTGTATTTTTTTATACTCCATCCCCATTGGACACAAAATTCTCTTCGCATCATATAGGTTATCCAGTAAATTGTTTCTAGAGGGAAGCTTATCATTCAAAACCTGAGCAACTTATCCATGCTATTTTAACTCTAAGAACCAACACCTTTCATGTTAAACAACTCCATCTAACACGACATTACAGTGTCATTCTTCTAGCAATTGGGAAACAACAGTTTATCCTTCTTATCCAGAAATTTTGACAGTACATCGGGCCTCCCCCTGAATTCATCCACCACCTCCTCACACATGTCATCCAAATACACATCCCCAAAACATTCACCCATGCTACCTACAACCACCTTCGGCGGTGATTTCTTACCGTGAAAGGTACAAACCAAATAATCCTTTGCAAACCCACTCTTTTACAAATGGAGTTGCAACAAGTCCCGATCGTCAGTATAGTTACGATTCTCACAATCACGACAAGGACATAAGATGCGCTTTTTCACGACTGAATGCATGCTCCATAAGCTCCCAAACAAAAGTAATAAATTCATTACTGACCAAACTAACGTTCTCATACACATGCTTCCATCTCTCGATGACACGGTAAAAATCTACAATCAAATCAATGTGCATCAACTTCACTTCCACAAAAGAATACTCATGAAACATCAATTTACAATCCACAACATGCAACACCACATTAGTACCACAACTTATCAAACACATGCTTGAAAAAGGCATCCAATATATCAACAATACTAGTTAGCAAACCCATTGCATACATAGTGTGAATCAACATTACAATGATCAAATGTACCCCCAATGCAAAAAATGAAAACCAACCTATCATTCCTCATATACACCAAAATAATTGGTAAATTAAAGCAAAGTATGAAGTACCTTCAAGGGTATTCATTGATGAGCATTCAATGTCTTCTTCATCCAAAAATTTCCATCAATGAACACAAAAACCCAATTCTTCCACTTTTTACCTGCCACAAAAAAGGTGGTCGGTATGCATTTAATGCACCATTAGCACCGATATTAGTAGTTTATACTGGTGCAATTGCTTAGTTCGACACAATAGAACCGGTAAAAGCACTGGTGCTAACACTATAATACAAAAATGGTGCTCACATTTTACGATTTCCCATGAGTCTTTGGCATCAGCTCCGGTATAAATATAAAACCGATGCTAAAATTATTTTCCCAGTACAAGCACAAAATCTAGCACCAATCTAAAAGTCGGTGCTAGTTATAAAACCTGATACTGGTGATTATTTATATCATTTCCCGCACTTTTTTCCTATCAGAACCGGTACAAAAATTATACCGGTGCATAAATATCATTATTCCCGCGTTATTTTAGTACTAGCACCGGTGATAAATTTATCGATGCTCATAATAATCGTTTTTACTTCCTCATTCTAACATAGTGACCGGTTTTTGGCACCAATATGTTCATACCGGTGTATTTATCCACAAAGGCACCGTCATTAACATTTTCCATGTTTCATCCAGTGCTATTACCCAAACTAGTACAAGTTTTCTGGCACCGGAAAATTGGTACCGATGCATATGGGGTGTCTTCTAGTAGTGATTTTCAGTTCCAAAATACTTTAGTGCCACGTGCAAATTCCACGATTCCTTGTGCGAATTGATGGAAAATTAACAACGACTTTTCTGGTGATTGGGTTGATGCAGAAGGGGACGATAATTAGTGCGGGGGGTAATCGAAGATATGAGAACTGGGAGAGTCTTGAATGCCAGAGAATAGCCAACAAACTAATACTTATACAGAGATTTCCACTGATAATAAAAGCCAGGTATGTTTCACATGTTTAATGTAAATTGTCTGGTTACTTGGAAGCAAACCTCATTGTTTGTTTGAAGGCCTTGTGAGTTTTAAGAGTTTATATATGTGGTGTGATGTTTATGTTTCATTAAGTAGAGTGATAAAATTGTGTTAGTCACGATGTCTTTGAATCGTGTTTTTTTGTCTAGAAATGTTGAAAGGTACAAATCAATGGCTTACCTTTCCTTTTCAGTTTAATGGTGTTTGACATGGATTCAAGGGAGCAGTCTGGAGGAATAAATGGAGACCAAATGATAGGTTTTGGGTTAATACTTCATGAGAATTCCAGGACATGAATTCTGAAGTAGCATGTCTTATTAGGTGTTAATTCGTGTGTTCTCATTTCTACACAGGATTGGATAGGAATTTCAGTTACTGTTGGATTCATTGTTTAAAGCTTGTATTTGTAAGTGGTTCAAGCAATGAGTATTTCATTCATATACAAATTGTTGTTCATCTTATATATGCATCTTGTAATGTGTCTTTGTTAAGGTGACTCTTTTTCCACTCACTGTGCTGGCTGTTTCCACTATCTTCTTGCTATTCAATATTGTGGCCCAAAGAACACATGAATTGGTTCAGTTATGGACGATTTTCCGAAAGAAGGTTTATTGATCGTGTTGTGCGGAATGGAGAAAGAACAGAAAATATGAACGAAATTAACAAGACACAAGATTTACGTGGTTCACCAATT
>JAULKM010166073.1:0-16042 GCA_032355605.1 Rubia tinctorum | reverse complement strand
CCGAGAACAGTTACATTCTCTGATTGACGAATAATGATATCAGGGCTTCCATTGACGACTGAATTTTTGGCTAAGGAGTATCAACATAGTTTTCCTTTTAGAATCTTTTAGTTGTCAACTTGCCGAGTGAGTTCCCCAACTTTGTACAGGAATTATAACTGGAAGGTTTTGTGACTCATGTCTGTCATCTGACATCGTTTTTTTACTCTGCTTTGAATGCAACTGGTTGGAAGCTAGTGATGGAAACAAGTAAAGCTGTATATTAGCTAGGCGCCTCAAATTTTGTTTACTTTTTCGTTCTTTATTTTTTCAACATCTTGTATCGGAACAGATCATTTTCATGTTCTTCATAGTTGTCGCATTAGGTTGATATCTTTTTTCCGGTAATGTTGGCTTCATTTGGCTATCAGATGATGGTTGAATAGGTTGGCAACATTTCTTCAGCAAAGTTGATTTCTTTTTTCTAAGGCCCTTCATGATAGAATTAATCGCACATGGTAGCTGCTTGGAACAAATGTTTCTGTGTTTCAACTCCTGCTATTTTAAACATAAGATTCTGCTCAAATGAAACGAGAGCTTGTGTGATTTTTTGTGAAATTTCAAGAACCACATAACTAATCCATTCGATTTTCAAAAAAAGTCCCCCTAACGTGAGAGCTTTCAAATATTCTCCAACAAGGAGCATTCACTGGCAGTAAGTTTTCTGCAAAACTAAATCTTAAATCTTCATCAAACCCTTGAGTAACCCAGGCCCACCCAATCCTATAAGTCACCATACAAACTCAAAAGCTTTGCAAACACAAAAACACAACCCAACGACAGCATAACACAAGACACCAAAGCAGTAAGCAATTTTCAGAGTCAACACAAAAAGACGGGTAAAATGGCAAACATGGTCAGGGAAGAGCACTGGTCTAAAGCCGCACGAGATGGATCTGAGAACTCGGAAGAACGAAGGGGTGTGCTCTTCGGGGACGAACTCATCACAACTACCCATCTACCACCTAGGAGAGAAGTCATTTTTAGACCAGATGAGGACGAGTATCAAAGAGGGCTGAGTCTCCTAGAAGATTGTCTGGAAGGATATTTTCTTGATTAAAGACATTTTGCTTTGGCAAGGATGCAACTCATCATCTTTAACTATTGGGGATAAGGAGTCCATGTCATAGCAAAGAATGGAAAGTTTTACGCCATTCAGTTTAACCAGAGATCAAAGCTTCGTGCAGTGCTACACAATGACCCAATGAATATAGTTGGTGGACTGATGGCATTGCACTGACTAATCCCAGAAATGGTTTTATCACACATGAGAGCATAACCAACGTCCTCATTTGGATTTGCATTTACAGGCTCACGTTGGAATACTTCGGTAGAAACACCATTAAGAAGTTTGCAATAGTGGTCGGAGACGCCGAGGATGTAGATTTTGGAGGAAGGTTGCTGGAACATGCAGAATTTGTAAGTGTCCGAGTTTGGACTCCCATTCAGAAGCCTCTCGTTTCTGGCTTTTGGTTGAAGCTAAGAAGGGGTGTCATGGTTTGGATTACTATTGGCTATGAAAGAGTGCACAAAATGTGTTGGCGTTGTGGGGCATTGGGACATACTTACCCCCAGTGCCACTGGTAGGATATACAGACACTTGAACAACACATTGATGACAAATTTACAGCTCTTGGTGAGGAACTGCAACTCAAAATCTTTAGAGACCTCTCAGAGGAGCTTTACACACCCGCCGTCCGTGTATACATGAATATGCCGCTGCGAAGGTTCACAAGGCCCCCACTATTTCCACACAAACGCACACTGGTTGCTGTATATGCCAGAGAACGCGTCCGTGGATGGTTTCAAGTCTGAGGAGGAAATTGATCCCACTCTAGAGGAACTTAGAGAAACAAAGGAAAAATATAATCCTGAAAGCCCCCAGGGACTAAACCAACATGAAGAAGAACCGAAGGAGCTTACCCCAGCCGAAATAGTCCGACAAAATGAGATTAATCAAATCTATCTTCAAGGGCTAGCTGAAGCACGAGAACAATTACTCAATCTACCAGAGGTCCCTGATTTTTGGGAAGATTATGAGCAGAATGATCATAATTCACCAAGTCAGCTCTCGGACGTGGAAATGCAGGATATTAACCCACCACCACTATCGCAGCAAACTCAGTAACAGATACATGATAATGAAACATACAGAGTTGTTTGAACAAGAAATACTGAAGGCGAAGATGGTGAGATCATTACGGAGGAATAAATGATCAGTGGGGGAGAAGATACATTCTTGTTGAAGAAAAAGACGTGCCACGTCTTCCTAACAACAAGGTGGAACTCAAACAATTTACTTTATCCGACGGAACAGTAACTGAACCTTTCCTCACTAACGGGGCATTTTTGAAAGATCCAACTTTTGGGGCTCACCTTGACCAAAGTGATAGGCTCAACTTTGACATGGGCCTTAGCATTAATTTTGGTGATTCAAATGATGAGACTGATATCACCGTGAATATCCAGAGTGCCATCATACCAAATCTTCCTACTGACGCCATTCCTAAAGAAAAGGAGAAAGATGGTTTTTGGGAAAAAGGTAAAGCAAATATGGAGAAGTCGCCTAATCATCACAACAGGAAGAGGAGCAGCCACCCACACAAGAGGAATGGTATTTTCATTAATGAGCCAAGCAGCGCATTAATCTTAAGTTCCCCAGCTCATACTCAGAACCGGAGGATAATGAGAGAAATGAACTTTCAACAATACAGGAAAGAGAGCCTATCAGGTCTCATAACCTCCCATCACTAGAGAGCAATGATGAAATAATAAAAAACTTGGGAAGAAAAGACGGGCTGAGAAAAACCTCTATGATGGCAAGAAAAAAAGGAAGTTAATGGAAAAATAACCCGCATTGAAGAAGGAAGAGTGTTAGATGGAGAAAGAGATATAATTTTAATGCTATCAGGAGGCGTATTTAACAAAGAGGGACATGCAGCTGGTGCATTGTATACATAACCTATTTCAGGTCCCACTAGTAACACTATCAATTATTTTTCTTTTGACCCAGTTTCAAAGATGTTTTAATAAGCCCAACACCCAACTGAATCAGACACCAACCCAGCACAACAACAAACTCACAAAGGCTCAAACCTAAACAATACACCCAACTAGAATTTCCTTGTTTTAAACAAACTTATTAAGCCTCAACCAAAGCCAAAAACAGATAAACATATCCCAAATATGGAACATAAAACAACAACCCAAAAAACATTACCCTTCAGGCGGAATTCCAATCTGACACAAAACCAAATACCAAACTCAATCCAGATCGAAAGAATTACTACAGAACCAACTGGGGAGGAAAGAAATGATATAGGTCAGGAAAATTTAATACATGTACAACAATGGGGTGGTTCAAACGCGTGTTATGTTCTCTCACCATTGCCACCGGAAAAAGAAACAATGACAACCAGAGAGGAATTCAGCCACGGAATGGGTGGAACGAGCACTACCCAAATAGTTGGTAGATTCGAAGCTTCGGAGGCCGACTCAATATCATCGCCGCCAAAATGGGTGGAATGATTCCTGCCCACACATGCCGGCCATGTCTCCGATTACCATACCATTGCTGAACAGGATCCAAGGACTGGAGAACAGGGTGGAACCCCTTCATCTAGTTTTGAATCAGTGGAGGTTAAACAGCTGTTAGAAGGAAGAAATTCTGACCGCATTGAAGATAAGGTTGTTGATCTAGGAATAGAAAGGTAGCCGGAGATCAAACGGTTATCCAGAGTAAGCGTCGCAGATGGGAGGGAAGAAACAAACGACGATCAGAATAAAGGAAAGGAACCAGATTTGCGAATGGAGAAAGGTGAAGCAGTAGGGATTGTGGAATTCAATATTTTGGGTATAAAATATTGCCCAAGAAGAAGTAATAGGTGAGATGTCAACATAGTTGACTTATTCTATTGGGCCAATGGAGATGGGCCAAAGAGTAAATTCAGATCTTTCAATTCCCAGGAGCAATTTCTTGCGTATAGATATGCAGTGGCTAGGAAATCATCGGACAATAACTCGAATCATCGGAAGGAGAGGGAATATCATACTCACACCTACCAAATCAACAATTACAACTAGGATCCTTATTGAGAAAAATATGGAAAGAGTCAGGATGCTAAAAATTACCGAAGAAGAAAAGCAAGGAATATCGGTAACTAGTACGAGAACTTCAGTCTGGCCAAAATAAATGGTTATGCATGAGCCTATGACTAATCTAGGAAATGACAATCTGGGCCAGGTAAACATCCAGATGGGTAATTTTGGAATTCATGTAAGTGGCTGAAGGACTTGCAGTTAAAAGGAAGAAACAGCTATACGAGGAGCTAGAAGGAATTTTTTTCAACAAGAAGAGATGCAAGGGGAAAATGAGGAGGACCAACTGGACCAGACATTGTCAATGTTCCCAAAAATTGATCAATATTGAGGCACGGAGCAGGGGGAACTGGTCATAGTTACAGCTAGAAGTTTTGAAGTAGTGATACAAACAGTGTTGCAGGAAAAAGGAGGAGACAACAGTGGTACTTAGGAGGTTGGGCCAGAACAACCACCCAGAGGTACATGAATCTACTTAGTTGGAACTGCAGAGGCTGACGCATCCTCTGACAGTAAATTTCTTAAACTACTCCATCAACCACTATAACCTCAATATTTTGTTTTCAATGGAAACTAAGTGTTATTATAATAAATTTAGTAAGTGGCTAGGTAGAGCTAATTTCTCTAGTTGGGATGTAGTAGATTCAATAGGAGCAAGTGGCAGGCTCGTGTTGCTTGGTCATCAGATATTATAGTATCGGTAGTCAAATGCTGCCAAAATTTTGTTTGTTGCAAAATTACAACCGCCCAAGGCGATTAATGGATGTTGATCCTGTGTATGGCTACCCTGACCGACCTCAAAGGAAATCAATGTGGGATAACATATATACTGTCTTGCAAAATACCAATCTTCTAGTCCTCATCACCAGGGACTTCAAGCAGGTATTAAACAAAAGAGACAAGTCAGGTAGGAGACCAATATAACCACAGGATGCTAAAGATCTTATGAGTTTACTCAGGAAGGTAGACCTTACCGAGCTCAGGAACAAGGGACAATGGTTCACCTGGTCCAATGGATGTGGAGGTAATGACCTCATACTAGAACGTCTAGATCGAGCATTCACAAACGACAAATAGATGTCGTTGTTCAGGAAATACAGCCAAACCAACCACACAATAATGAGGTCTGATCATGGGGTCCTTACGATCAACACACATCCTAGGAATAGAGCCCGAAGTGATATAAGAGTCAAGCGTGTTTGGAGACCAAACGTGTTTGAATCCTTCTGGGTCAGATACAAGCACGCCAAAGAGCTGGTCAAATGTGTTTGGAGACCAATCAGACACATAACAGATCAACCGCATGGGTCATCTGCAACAGTTAAACTCAACCCCACATCATGCTTTAACAGGAAACTGTAGGAGACCACGTTAAGACTCCACAATTGGACCAAATAAAATGTGGGAAAATTAGAGTACATAATAAAGAAGGTGGAGAAAGAACTAGGAGCAAAACAAAAAAGGAAGGATACGAATGACATGCGCGAGAAAACAAGGGAGCTGAAGGAACTTTGCACTGTGCAGAATGACTACTGGAAACAGAGAGCAAAGTCCCTATGGCTAAACGAAAGAGATAGAAACACAAAAGTATTCTACCAATGGGCAAAAAAAGGAAATGGAGGAAATACATAACCCAAGTCAAGGACGAGGAAGGAGCTTGGATTTCAAAGAAAGATGATCTCCAACTTCTAGTCTACAACCATGTAAGCTATGTCTTTGTCACAGATTCTATTATGCCTACAAATACTTTTGGACAGTCAACTATGCAGAATATCTTGAACCTCATTACCAAGGGGGTGAAACTAACCCAGCAAAAAGAACTAGAGTCCCCAGTAACACCATAGGAAATAAAAGCCGCCATTTTCCAGATGGACAAATGGAAAGCACCTAGGCCAGATGGTCTACCACTGGGTTTCTACCACCACTACTGGTCCAAAGTGGGGGGATGAAGTAACATCAGCTGTTCAAATATTTTTTCAAACCACCTGCATGCCTACGGAGTGGAACCATACAACCCTCGTCCTAATCCCAAAGAAAAATTACCCAAAGGAGTCAGCGGATCTGCGACAATAAGCTTATGCAATGTCACTTACAAAATCATCGCAAAAATCCTGGTAACAGAATTAAAAAAGTAATGGGGTTCCTCATCTCAGGAAACCAATCAACTTTTGTGCAAGGAAGATCCATTGTTGAAAACTCCCTCATAGCGCATGAATTCATTGCATTCATCCGGAAGAAGAAAATCGGTAAGCAGGTGATGTCAGCAATGAAAATTGATATGAGCAAAGCGTATGACCGGGTTTCTTGAGAATTTCTAGAAAAAATGATGCTCCAAATAGGCTTTCCCCAAAAATGGACACAGTGGGTCATGGCATGTGTCACCACAGTTTCATACACCATCAACCTCAATGGGACGAATTCCAGAGCTTTCCAGCCGAAGCAGGGACTCAGACAATAATGCCCACTCTCACCTTTCTTATTCATCCTATGTCAAGAAGCATTCTCGTTGATGATAGCTTCCCACAACTTCCAGAGTGTCTCCCCAGGTGTGAAGATTGGACACTCAGTCCAACCAGTCTCACGCCTCATGTTCGCATATGACTGCATCATTTTCTTTAACATCTCAGAATGGATTAAAAACTTGCACATACACTTAACTTCTTTGCAGCATACTCCGGCCAAAGAATCAACTTCCAAAAGTCTACTCTTCTAGTCAGCCCAAATACAAAGACAATGACCGTCTCAGCCAGACCTTCATAAAATTCTCAGACCTACTCAAGGAAAAGTTCCTAGGCTATGACATGAACTTCTCACGATCGAAGGTAGGAATGTTTAACAAATTAATTCATAGAGTCAAGGCAAATACGTCTATTTGGAACATCGGGGACCTCTCAGTTATGGTAAGGGTTACCTGAAGAAAGCATGTCCTAGCTTCAACAACCCAATACACCCTAAGCAATTTCCGAATACCATCCACTGTTGCGGAAAAAATTGACAGCCATCTCACTAGATTTATCTGGGAAGGGGACACAGATGGAAGAGGGATACATTGAAAGTCTTGGGAGTCAAGGTGTCATTTGAAATGGAAAGGGGGATTAGGGATGCGCTCCACAGAATAGATGAATCAGGCCCTTCTCGAAAATCTAGCATGGAAGCTAATCACAGACAAACAGTCATTCTTTTCCAAGTTGTTCCTCAACAAGTACTGCATCAATGAAGATTTCCAGAAGGTCAAAGTGAAGCAAGGCACAACGAGGGGCTCGAGGGGAATCCTATGGGGCAGAGACCTCATCAACACAGGTCTCAAATGGCAAGTGGTCGATGGAAGAGGAATTAACATCCATGATGAGTAGATCCCAAATCATACTAACCAATAAGGTATGACGGACAATTGCTACCCCAACTTGGTTTCAAAGCGAGTGACCTGATCGACAACTATAAGCAGTGGTGAATGCTTTTATTGAGACTGTTCTTCAGCCAAGAAGTAGCAAACAATATTGCAGGAATCCACATCCCCATTGCCCCTCTCGGCCACATGGACTATTAATTCCGGGACAAGGAATGGTTTGGAAAATACACAAGTAAAAGCAGCTACCACGAAGCTTGGAACATAAAGGACAAGTTAAAACCCTCATGCTCTTCCTCCGTGGGGAACTTAGCCATTGATATACAATTATGGAAAAAACTGTGGAATGCCAAGATCCATGAGAAAGTAAAATTCTTGGTATGGATACTTGTACAAAATGTGCCACCAACAGGACATGAACTCAGGAAAAGGAACATGGAAGTCTCTCCCATTTGTCAACTGTCATTCCCAATCGGAAACACCCACACACATGATATTGGAGTGTCATTTGGTGAGAAGAGTCTGGAGAACTTCCAGACTTGGGTTTGACTTCCAAAAGGGTAATTCAATCCTGCTCAAAGACTGGCTAAGAGAATGGTTCAGGACAACTCCTGAGGATGAAGACATCTGTCTCACATGTATCACCATTTGGGCCATCTGGTGCGCCAGGAACAAATCAACAATAGAGCAACAAAAAATCTCTGTAGAAACTGTCCTAGCGATCATCTAAGAAAACCAACCAGAGGAATATGCACAATACTCCACAAAAACAAGGACTCAGACCCCAACACAAAGCTGGCGGACCTGGAACAAATCACGAGCCAATCACAGACAGTGGAACCAAAGCAGGCAAATGTAGGGGACATACAACTAATATGGTATACTCAGGAACGTCACCTGAACCATATCTACACTAGTTGAACACTCGTGAACACGGAAGCAACATACAGTTTAAAAGATGGCAATGCGACAACAACATGGTGGACATCTCAAGGGGAGGGAACTGACTGCTGGTATGGTTCACGCAAAATGAAGGCACCTTCTACAGTTCAAGTTGAGCTCGTTGCGATTCATGAAGCAATGATGGATGCAACAAAATGGTCGGCCACACATGTCTGTGTACGAACGGACTGCGAGATGACACTTTATCACATTCGCAACTTCCCAAATGTCACCCCGACACTACACGGACTTCTTAGGAGCATCATAATGCTAGCAATGGTGTTCAACAAAATTCATATAATGAAAGTCCATAGGACGGTTGTAATGAATGCACATAATTTGACATGTCTTGTAATAGGTGGCTCAAACCTCCAGCCATCTGTGAGCGTTCGAACCTTTGTTTTAAAAAAGAGCTTTTGAAACAAGGAAAGTTTTAGTATATCTTGTATCATACTTCTGTGAGGAGGATATTGGATGAAAAAAAATGTAAAGAAAATTTAGTGTATGAAAATGGTTCAGCTATTGCAATTGAACCAAATGCCAACAATCGTGCAATAGCCTGGATTCCAACACCACAAAGCAATCGTAAGTTCAACTATGCACAACAGATGCTGTAATGTCCACATTTTCCTAGACAATCCGGGTGACTTTAACATGTTCTGTGTACTGTTAACAGATAATCGAAAATTGCAGTGGCACCAGTCCACAACTTAGCAGCCAAGATATTACTATGCCCTTTTCCTTCTATACGCATAAGAAGAAATGAAAGGGGAAAATGAAATAAAAGTTGCATATCACTGAGTAACATGAAAACAAGGATTGTTGGGCAAACAAAATAGTTACCTAAATGTCTGAATTATGTGCCATTTTAATACTAAAATCTGCTCATTGTTCACTGGTCTTTGGATAAGAATCTTGTATAGCTTTTGCAGCAGCTACAGCCGAATCTATCTGTTCAGTCATTCTTTGAAGCTGCTCCTCCTTTTGCGACAGCGAGCTCACTTGACTATTTCCAAAATCAAGAAGTTTGTTTCCGGCTTCCACAGCAGTGCAAAGCTTTAGCGTAAGAGATGTCCATGACGAATCTGCGCTGACCAGTGCCTTACACAGATCATCATAGTTTTCCTCAAACAGCTCCTTGACATGAGAATCAGATGGCGGTGATTGTGCATTTTTCAAGGAAGGGTTCTGCGGCCCACAAGAGACAGCTTGCCCATCTATTTCCCCAACATCAGAGAGTAAATCGTCGATGCACATCAATGGTCCTCCAACGC
The DNA here is from genome assembly GCA_032355605.1 of Rubia tinctorum. Classification (NCBI taxonomy): domain Eukaryota; kingdom Viridiplantae; phylum Streptophyta; class Magnoliopsida; order Gentianales; family Rubiaceae; genus Rubia; species Rubia tinctorum. The sequence continues at coordinate 6,343 of JAULKM010166073.1, read as the reverse complement.
CTCCCATAGCCGATGTCAAGTACAACTGAGTAATATTTCAACAGCAAACAACTCCCTCTGGATTTATCTAGCACAAGGTCTCAAAATTGTCAGAAATGACCCTGGTTCAACAAACACCGAGAGACCGACGTCGGCTCTGCCATCGGTAGAAAACAACACCAAGTGGCCATTTCCACTGACTTCGGTCAACTTTTCAACCGACGTCGACCAAACTCATTCACCATGCCATGATAGATATCGGTCGTGCTCTCGGTTAAACTAACATTGATCATTCACCTTCCAATCAGTCATATGGCACAATAACTGACGTCCACCACCTATCGATTACCAGTGTCAGTCAAATTTTTTACCTCGGTTATTTCAAGAAAAATTTGAAATAAAACAGACTTTTTTTACCTTAATTGTAAACCGAGGGGAAATATAAAATTTTCACTTCGCCTATTTTTACCTCAATTATTTTCAAGAAAATAACTGAGGTAATTTTTTTTAAAAAAACAAAGTAAAAAAATGTTTCAAATTTCATCGGGAACACCGGTACGAGCATCTCGCCCAACAATCTGCCACATCAATTTATAAGAATGAGAAAAGTGCATCAATTTATACAGTGAGAAAAGTGCATGTATAATCCTACTGTGCAAATATATCATTTTGATAATTGAAAATGTAAATATAACGCTAGATAGTAAGTGTAAGTGCAAATATAACAATTCCGGAAAATTTTGGTTGGAATTCAGTGAAAAAGACTATTTACCCTCTGAAAGAATTTAAAAATTAAATTAAATAGTGAAACTACCGTTATACCCCTCATAATAAAAAAATGCATGTTCGTTTTTGTTTCAACACTTGAGATCTCTTCTTCTCTGTTCTTTAGTGACCCACCACCCAATGGTGGGTGAGAAGATGCCAGTACCAACTGACGCCGCTTCTTCTCATCTTGATACAGGGCGTATGACAGCGAACTGTTTTTCGATTTTGTTTTTATTTCCGAATTAATTCCGAATTTTCTTTTCTTGTTATTCTGAATTTATTTTGGTTCCTTTTAGTATTTAAAAACCTCTTGTATTTTTTGAATTGGTTATCATTCATAATACTATTTTCGAGATTATTTTCTTTCTCGTGGATTCTAGAACCAAAACCTAGGGTTTGTGCTTGCAGACCTTAATTGTTCTTCAAAATTCATGCTTGCGGATCTCTTTGTTATTCCGACTGCTTCAATTGGTATCAGAGCAGGCTTTTCCCTGACCTTTTCCACTGATTCACGATGAGTTATGAACCATTAACCAAGGCGAAAGGGAGTGCGATTATCGCATCTTTGGTTTCGTTGAGTAGGCAGATGGAGGCATTGTCGACTCGAGTGGAGACTCTGAGCAATGGTGAGCGATCAACCATGAGGAATCTAAGGGGGAAGATTTTTTTTGATGATTCATCAAGTTCGGATGATGAATTAACCGACATGGAAACTGTGACGAACCAGGGAAATCGATGGAACAAACTCGATTACTAGGTTAAGGTTGACATCCCCTTCTTTTATGGATCTATGGGCGTAAAGTAGTTGCTAGATTGACAGATCGAAGTGGATCGATTTTTTGAGGTCATGGAAATTCCTGAGGACAAGCAAGTGAAGATGGTCGCGGTTAAGTTGAAGAGTATGGTTGTTGTGTGGTGGGACATGCTGGCTGACTCTAGGCACAAGCGGAACAAGAATCCGATCAGATCTTGGAGGAATATGAAGCAGTTGATGCTAGATCTATTTTCTCCCGCTGATTACGAGCAAATTTTGTACAAGATGTACATCGAATGATCCCAAGGGAGGAGGTCAGTTCAGAAATACATGGCTGAATTTATGCGTTACAGTGAACACAATGAACTTGGCGAGTGTGAGAATCAAAAAGTGGCTAGGTATATCAGTGGCCTGAAACCTTTAATTCAGGAGAATATGGGGTTACAGACCATGTGGGTTGTGACCGAGGCTCAAACGTTGGCCATGAAAGCAGAGATGATGGAGAATTCCCCTCGTGGTGGAGGTAGTGGCTATCCTGGCGTTGGAAAATTTCAGCCCCAGGGCAATTTTGAGGTGTCCGGAAGCAAGGAGAAGATAGTGGTTACCAAGGAATTTAACCTTGGTATTGGTGGGAGTGGTTCAGGTGGTGTACATGACAAAAAGGTGTTCCCAGCCAGGGCACCAGTGCATAGACAACCTAACCTGTATTCTAAGCCACGTGGTGAAAAGTTTTTTCGTTGTGGTGATGTGGGACACATGTCGAATGTTTGCCCATCGCGGATCGTGGCTCTCCTGGAAGAAGATGGCGAGGACGATGTAGCGGATGAGTATGAAGGAGGTGAATTCTCCGAAGAGGAGGCAACTGAGAAAGTCAGCATTGTGTTGCAACTGATTTTTATTGTCATTCACTGTTTGATTAATAATAAGTTGTGCAATTCAATTGTCGATAATTGCAGTTCTGAAAATCTTGTTTCTGCGAAATTAGTTGAATATTTGAAATTACCCACTGAGCCTCATGAGAAACCTCATACCTTAGGTTGGGTCAGTAAGGGTAATCAGGTTAGGGTGACGTTAACTTGTGGTGTTCGTTTCAATTGGGAAGCATTACAGGGAGAACATGATATGTGATGTACTGGATATGGATGTGTGCCATATGTTATTGGGGCGACCTTGGCAGTTTGATAATGACGTTACGCACAAGGGGCGTGACAACGTCATGTTGTTTGCATGGGGCAGGCATAAGATTGCTATGGCTCCTGTTCAACGTTTTGAGAATGTTGCGGGAAGTAAGCAATTGAATTTTGTTGGGTTTCGTTGTTGGTGAAGATGGAATTCAGGTTGACGAGGATAAGGTGTGTGCTATTCGCGAATGGCCAACACCTATGTCTGTAACGAAGGTACGTAGTTTCCATGGTCTAGCTACATTTTATAGACGGTTTGTCCGGAATTTCAGTGATGTGACTGCTCCCATAACTGAGTGTTTCAAGAAGAGAAAATTCCTTTGGAGTCCCGAGCAGGAACATAGTTTCGCCTTGATTAAGGAAAAGCTATGTACTACGTCGGTATCAGCTTTGCCTGGTTTTGATAAGGTTTTTGAAGTAGAATGCGATGCCATTGGCTTAGGGATTGGAGCTGTGTTATCCTAGGAGAAGAGACCAATGCCATTTTTCAGCGAGAAACTTAAGGAGGCTCGGCAGAAATGGAGTACTTATGATCAGGAGTTCTATGCTGTTTTTAGGGCTCTGAAACAGTGTGAGCATTACTTGATTTAGAGGGAGTTCATTATGTACACTGATCATTAGGCTTTGAATCTTCTCCATAGCCAGAAGATGATTAATAAGATGCATGCTCGATGGGTAAGTTTTTTGCAAATGTTTCCTTTCATTATTCAGCATAAGTCCAGGAAGTCGAACAAGGTGGCCGATGCTTTTAGTAGGAGGGCTTCTTTGTTGACTACTTTAGCACAAGAGATAGTTGGTTTTGAATGTCTGAAGGAGATGTATGAGAAAGATGCTGAATTTATGGAGATATGGGCGAAGTGCGATGGGGGCAACATTAGTGGAGCAGATTATCATGTTCGTGAGGGGTACCTGTTCAAAGGAGATCAGTTGTGCACCCCTAACTCATCCCTAACTCATCGTTGAGGGAGAAATTGATTCGGGATTTACATGGTGGCGGTCTTAGTGGTCATTTGGGAGATAAGACGATTTCTAGTTTGGAGGAGAGGAATTATTGGCCGCATTTGAAGAGGGACGTGATCACCATTGTCAAGAAGTGTTATGTCTGTCAGGTTTCTAAATGTCAGTCTCAAAATACTGGTCTTTATATGCCATTACCTGTTCCTAAAGATATCTGGCAAGATTTGTCTATGGATTTTGTGTTGGGGGTGCCTCGTACCCAGCGTGGCGTAGATTCTGTGTTTGTAGTGGTGGACAAGTTTTCCAAGATGTTGCATTTTATTGCATGCAAGAAGACTGCTGATACATCCAATATTGCGAAGCTATTTTTTCGGGAAGTTGTTCGTCTCCATAGAGTTCCTAGATCCATTACTTCAGACAGGGATACAAAATTCCTCAGTCATTTTTGGATTACTTTGTGTCGGATGTTTGGGACTTCTTTGAATAAGAGTTCTACTGCTCATCCACAGACTGACGGTCAGATTGAGGTAACGAACAGGACATTGGAAAATATGGTTCGTAATGTTTGTGATGAGAAGCCGAAGCAGTGGGATTTGGCTTTGCCTCAGATTGAATTTGCTTATAACAGTACAGTACATTCAACTAAGGGAAAATCTCCATTTTCTCTTGTTTACACTACTATTCCGAAGCATGTGATGGATTTGGTCGAGTTGCCAAAGGTTCATGGAGTTAGCAAATCCGCAGAAAATTTGGCTAAGGAGATTGTGGAGACCAATGAATCTGTTAAGGCTCGTTTGGAGGCTATTGGGAAGAAGAATAAGGAGGCTGCTGATAACCGTAAGAGACTCAAGGTTTTCAAGGAAGGAGATGACGTCATGGTATTCATACGCAAGGAGCGATTCCTAGTTGGTACATACAGTAAGCTCAGACCACGTAAGTATGACCCGTTTAAGGTGTTGCGAAAGATTAATGATAATGCTTATGTTGTGGCTATTCTGGATACTATGGGTATTCCCAACACTTTTAACTTGGCTGATATATATGAGTACCATGAGGATGGGGTTCTCTATCCTGAAGAGAACTCGGGGTCGAGTTCTTTGGAGGTGGATGAGAGTGATGCAGGGCGAATGACAGCGAGCTATTTTTAACTGTTTTCCTATTTTGTTTTTATTTCAAAATTAATTCCGAATTTCCTTTTTATTATTATTCCAAATTTATTTTATTTTCTTTTAGTATTTAAAGACCTCATGTATTTTTCGAATTGGTTATCTTCCATAATAATATTTTCGAGATTATTTGCTCTCTGGTGGATTCCAGAACCAAAACCAAAACCTAGGGTTTGTACTTGCAGGCCTTAATTGTTCTTCAAGATTCGTACTTGCGGATCTCTTTGTAATTCTGAATGCGTCACATCTCCCATCTCTGCCCAGTTTCTTCTCATCTCCCATCATCATCCAGAGCTTAATTAGCATATGAAAAAGATAAGCCAGTAGCCGGACGAGATCGAGGGAATGGAGCTGGGGCCTCCGGTGGTGTCGCGACTACGAGGTTCTCTGATAGAGATGGAGGTTTGACGGAGGTGCTTAAATCGGGCGAAGGCAGAGCAATTGAGATTCGGATTTTAGGGGGTGATTTCCCGGCAATTTTGGCAGGAGGAATTGAATGAAGGCAGGATATAGTCGGGGGAGGAGATGAAAAATGGCGGTGGAGCAAGACGGCGCAGCGTTGGAGCAGGGCATTTTATTTTAATTTTTTTATATTTGGTCGAAAGGTCATTTTAGTCATTTCCAATTAGTCAATTGCCAAAATTGGCCAGTCAATGCCGAAATATAGTCTTTCGGGTTATATTTGCACTTATGTAAAGTAGTTAGTCTTTGTTTTTGCGCTAAAAATTATCTCAAGGTTATATGTGCACTTATTGAAGTATATCGGACCATACTAATTGAATCAATAAGAAAAGATGTTTGTGATGAGTACATAAAATGTCATCTCTGTAATTATATATATTTTATAAACGTTACATTCATTACTTTAAAACATGAAACTTGGCATAGCTGGATCTAATATTTCTGATTCGGACACTGATTGTGTATGAATATAAAATATTAATAGATATTTACCTTGGGGACGAAGGTTATTGTAAGCTTGGACTTGACTGGAAAATACAAGCAAGAGCGGTAGAAGCAGTGAGAAAACAAGGAAGAGAGTGTGGTGCAAATGCAATCGACGGGCCAATATAAAAAAGAATCAATTTTCCGAGTTAGGGTATCCACATGCTCTCTGTATCTCAATTTTAGTAATAAAACTTTTTTTTTAAAAAAAATTAAACCCATGTAGATGGGGAGGATTTTATTAGGTTCTCCAAACCTGTTAGTAACTTTCGTTACTCCAAAAATATACCACATAAGTGACCGTTTGTACAAAATACCTTGTAAAAGGCAAAATGGTTGCCTATTGCAAGCCGGGATAAAGGTTTTGTTAGAATTTGGTAGTGTTTCCGAATGTAACAACTCCACCCCCTGTGTCGATGTTCAACATTCGGCCAGACTTCCAAATTATAACCCTCCAAAAAAAATATAAGTTGTATGATAGAAAAGGTAGATGTCTTTTCTTCCTTCACAACCCCATGTCCCTTTGTGTTTTGGAGATTTGTTGTCCAGGTAACCATTTGTTGTCCAGGTTCAGCAGTGGATTTCCAGGCCGT
>JAULKM010166064.1:0-16042 GCA_032355605.1 Rubia tinctorum | reverse complement strand
TAATACTATTATGGGAAAATTAGGAAATTCTACTCAAGCATAATATCAAACACCTAGCATGCAACCCAACAAAAAAAAACAAATCCACAAAGAAGAACACGAGGTGATGTTCGGGTTCAACATTGAAAGGTTTAAATTCAACAAGAGATGGGAAAAATCAAATTGAACATGATTATGCTCGAGCAAAAAAAATTAAATTCAACATTGGAAGGGATAAATTTAGAAAATTACAAGGCAAGTTGAGGGGTGGAGCAGGAGCTGATCGAGGGTTGAGCAATAAGTTGTAGGGGCGAAGCAGTGGCTGAGCGTGGCGGAGCAGGAGCTAAGCAGGGGTTGAGCGCAAAGGAGTAGGGGTTGAGAGAGGCTGAGCGCAAAGGAGCAAGGGCTGAGCGCGACGGAGCAGGGGTGGAGCAGGGGCTGAGCGCGGTGGAGCAGAGGCTGAGCGCTGCTGAGCGTAGGGGAGCAGCGGCTGAGCGCAGCGGAGCAGGGGCTTAGCTTGGCGGAAGGTAGAAGCACGTTTATGTTTCAAGAAAAAAGGGAGAAAATAGAGAAAAGATGAAAAAGAGAATGCAGGTTTGTGTTTGGAGTAGGGTTAGGTGCTTAGGGAAATTGCACAAAGGCCCTCCTAGTTCATCATTCTTCTAAAAGCTTCCACTCTAATTTTAAATTTGGAATTGTTCATCCTTCTTCTAAAGCTCATCCTTCTTCTAAAGCTTATCCTTCTTCTTTTACTTTTTGCACTTAGGTCCCTCCAATAAATTTGGAATTGTCGAATCACGAAATTGGTGACACCAAAATTCAATTGAATAATATACGATTGCGACTTTGCAATTTGGGCATGTATTGGTGAATGGAAGGGCCTCGAAAGTCAACATTGATTACTTGTACACATTTTTGGAAAATTACATTGTGGCTCAAAATTGTGTTTCCCCAATATCTATTACTCCAAAATACATGATTTTTGTTATTCTTAATATATATAAAAATATTAAATATTATTTAAATAATATTAAATAATACCCGAAAAGAACCTGATCCAAAAATAACCCGATTCAATCCAACCCGAACTGATCTAACCTGAGCAAAAAAATTACACAACAATAAACCGACTTGACCCGACCCCGAAGAAAATAAAAGACCATTTTTAAATTGACCCGCCAGCAACCCGACCCGACCGAACCCGACACGAGAAAAAAACAACTCGTATCAACCCAACACGACAGTAACCCGACACGACCCGAAAACTAAAAATTGATACATTTTTACCCGACCTGTTTTAACCCGAACCGTTTCTAACCCAACACGAACACGACACGATTACCCGAATTGATACCACTACTAATTAGTATACTGTTGCTAGCTACGTGACTTATAGAAAATAGAAGAAGTTAAAACTAAGTCTTTAAAAATATTATCAAACATTCTAGACACATGAACTAATATATCTTTACTAATCTTATGTTTTGCAGAAACGGAAAAGTTTAAACTAAGTACTTAAAACGATTTAAAAACTATTTAGACACATGAACCAATTAGTATACCAATTCTAACAATATGTATTCAGAAAATAAACTTTGAAAATAATATTTAAATATATTAACGAACATACTAAACACACAAACTAATTTATCTTTTAATAGTTGTAAATTTTGCAGAAAAATGAAAGTTTGAAATAAGTCTTTAAAACGACTAACAAACTATCAAGAACACATGAAGTAATAAGTAAACCGATGCTAGCTTTAAGACTTTTAGAAAATAAAAGTTTAAACAATGTATTTAAAACTATTAACAAACATTCTAAACATGTGAACTAATATATTCTTACTTGTTGTAAATTTTGAAGAAAATGGAAAGTATGAAGTAAGTACTTAAAATGATTAACAAACTATACATGTGAAATAATATATGTTTTATAGTCGTAATTTTTTTAGAAAATGAAGAATTGAACTTAATTCGTAAAGCGGTTAAAAAGAATTCTAAACATGTGAAGTAATTATTAGCTATAAGTCTGGTAGAAAATAGAAATTTGACCTAAACAAAATTGTTAAAATAATTAACAAACATTCTAAACATATAAACTAATTAACATCATGCTAGACTAGATGTAATAATTATAGTTATCTAGTAAAATTAAAGTTTAAATTAAGACTCTAATTTTTTTAAATCTAAACATAAAAAATAATTTATATATTATATAATTGTAAGTTCCGTTATTATCTTACTAAAATATAAAGAATAAATAAATAAATATTTTGTTGAATAAATAGAAATAAGGACAAGTAGTAAAATAATTTGTAAGTAAGGGATGTCAAAAGGAGCTGAAGATTTTCTTGGTTTAATGTGTTTCTTCTGGAGGTGTCTAGTTCGAATCGAATGCGCGCGTTAATTTTTTACAACAAGAAAATAAATTAGACTTGGATACATCTCTTATAACGTGGATTCGATCCGCAAAAATCTTCCAACATTTTTAAAAATTGCACATATAATACTAAGTAATTTTGTTGATATTTTTAATACTACAAATAAAACCATGATCTCATCATAAGGTATGGTGAGACTGTCTTATCTAAGTCTTTACAAATGAGCATATCATACACTAATATGTACAAGTTCTGATATATACTTTAATTTAGTTCAGTTTGTTAGAAAAACATATACCTTATAATGTTGATATTCATCCATTACAAGCCGTTCAAATTTTAACCAAACATATACCTTATAATGTTTGTGTTCCAACACACGCAGACCTGTTGTTCAAATTTCAGAACGTATACTTTCATTCCTCGGGAGGAGGAGATCCAGCGTCAACGAGTATCGAGGTCAGAGGGAGTCTGATCAAGGCGGATCGGTAGCAAGGGGAGCTTGCAAAATCCACACGTTAGAATTAGAAAAGATAAGTATAGTTGTATGGTGTACTTTGTACTATATCTTTCTGATTAGTGGATTTATTCTGAACTGGGCTAGGCCCCGCAGACGTAGGTGGATTTCACCGAACTGCGTAACCAAATTGTGTGTCTTGTGTTTATTTACTTTACATACTTGGTTAGATTAGACTACGTTGGAACATAAGTTTACTAGTTAACGCCTAAAATGGTAAAACCAGTTTTTTCACATAGGTATTAGTGTTATATATATATAAAGTCAAGTAAGGGGTTTGCCATTGATTGGTTAAAATCAATCCTTAGTTATTAGTGTTTGTATATAAAAATTCAAGTAAGAGCTGACCGTTGACCAGTTAAAGTCAAATATTTTCATCCGTATTTATATATAAGAATTCAAAGGTTGACCGTTGATTAGTTAAATTTAACTTAGCTATTAACATTTTTATATAAAAGCCAAGTAAGATCTAACCGTTGATTAGTAAAAGTCAACTTATTTATTAATGTTTATATATAAAAATTTTAGTAAGGGCTAAACGTTAATTAGTTAAAGTCAACTTAGTTATTATTGTGTGCATATAGAAAGTCAAATAAGGGTTGATCGTTGTTTAATTAAACTTAATATTTAGTTATTATTGTTTACATATAGAAAGTCAACTAGGGCTTGATCGTTGTTTAATTAAAATCAATCCTTAGTTATTATTGTTTATATATAGAAAGTTAAGAGTTGGCCATTGATTAAAGTCAATTCTTAGTTATTAGTGTTCATATGTAAAAAAATCAAGTAGGGGTTGACTATTAATTAGTCAAAGTCAAATATTTTTATTCGTATTTATATTACTAAGTCAAGTAAGAGTTGACCGTTGATTTGTTAAATTTATCTTAGGTATTAGTATTTTTATATAAAACCTCAAGGAAGGGTTAAACATTGATTAGTTAAAGTCAAACGTTCATATTCGTATTTATATATACTAATTCAAATAAGCGTTCACCATGATTAGTTAAAGTTAAATTAGTTATAATTATTTATATAAAGTCAAGTAAGGGTTAGCCTTAATTAGCTAAGGTTAAACATTTTTATCCTCATAATTACATACTAAATTAAGTAAGAGTCGACTATTGATTAGTTAAAGTCAACTTAGTCATATGCTTAAATAAATGTCAACCGTTGAGTTGTTAAAGTCATACATTTTTGTTTATATTTATATATAAAAAGTTAATTAAGGGTTGAACACTAATTAATTAATGTCAAATATTTTTAGTTGTGTGTGTGTCTGTGTATGTGTGTATAGATTAGGTCAATGAAGGCTTGAACACTTCTTCTTTGGCACTGCTTTAGAAACTGGTGCCTCTTAAACTGGTGTTCAAATGTTAATATTTAACACTGATTCATTAAAAAATAGTTAAGAAAAAAATAAACTGATGCCAAAATTTTCCAAGCACAGATTTTTATTAAACTAATGCTAGGTCATCAACGGTTTTAGAAAAAAAATGGTGTTAAACTTTTGTAAGTTTGTAAGAAGGAAAACGAGTTACCTTTCCTTTTATTATATTATATTATATTTAAAATATATAATTGATATTTTTTCATTTAGTAAAATATGCTTTCCTTTTTATAAAAATTATGAATCTACTTTTTTTCACATGTTAAATTCTTTTGATATATATTAAAAATTATTAATATATTGTTGGATTCACTATATAATTTTAGATTATAATCTATCATAAATTTACGTATGAAGAAATTAAACTATTAAAAATTTTTGTTGTTAATTAAAACATTAGTTGCAACTTTGTAGTTAATTACAAATCCAATAAAAAAATTATTTGTCACATAAATTTTAAAAATATAAAACCTAGCTTATTAAATAACTAGGCTAATTAACTTTTTATAACTACCATGCTAATTATGTGTTAAGTCAACTAATATTTTAGTGATATGATAACTTTTATGATGATATTACCTTCTCAAGTGAAAATGAAAGCGACTAGTACATGGTATGTTCTATGTTATTTTTAATAATATATTATTATCTTTATTCATGTATTAAAGAAAATAAATTTTATAGTAATATAAATGTGTTCTTTTTTCCGGGTGATCTTATTATTTCTGGATGTGAGGTTTTTCTTTCAAATAAATTGAGATGGAGGAGAAGTTTGTCACCAAATATACAACACATCAAAGAAATGATACAATTCTGCCGTAAATTAGCAACAAATTCATAATTGTGTCATCTAATTATGACAATTTGGTAAATGTGTTGTAAATAAATTGTCGTAATTTTGAGATATTTTAGAAAGTGCCGCATATATGTCAAAAAACATACAACACATCAAAGAAATGATACAATTGTGTCGTAAATTAGCAACAAATTTATAATTGTGTCGTCTAATTATGACATTTTGGTAAAGTGTCGTAAACAATATGTCGTAATATTGAGACACAAGATATCATGTCGCATACGTGTCACAAGGAAGGTGACATAGTAATGAAATGACGTAAAAATGTCGCCAATGAACAATGCATTTCCATAAGTGTGGTAAATATACGACATTTACACATAGGTCGTATGAATATATGTAGTAAAAGGTCAACTTTGTTGTAGTAGTTTTGCTCCACCAGAAAAAGAATTATTGTAGTCTGTCGATGTCGTAAAACATATACGCAATTGAAAATTGATGTCAGTCTCCTACGGTGATCAAGTGACCAACGAAATTAAGTGATTCAGTGTAGGTGGTATAGGAGGGTCTAATCTATTTCTAATATTAATCAAAGGTTAGATAGGCATTTTTTGTTATACAGTTAGAGAAGCACAACTTGAGTTGAAAATAGTGCATGTACATCTGTAAAGTTACCACCGCATGATGATTGAACCACGAAGTTGGATAGAATTCCTGAAGAAAGTAAATTTTCTTCACTGTAGACGAAGACATTTTTTCTCATGGGCCTTGTTTTGGCAGGATCAACTCTAGGGTTTCATGTTTGACAGTTGGGATGGATTTCAATCTTTAGGTCATCAAATGGATGCTTGTGCCTTGTCAAACAAGGAAATAACAAGCCCAAATTGCAAAATTTCACCAGTTAGCATAATTTTAGTGTAGTTTTGAATAGCCAATTTACTTTTAACTATGTATTAAGATTTTATCATATTTAATAAATGTTGGAAGAATCCAATCCTTCTTAATTTATAAATGAAATAGGGTCCCTACTTTATTTTCATGCAATTTTTCTTGCTTTATTATTTTTAACTTAATTTTTTTCTTCCTTTATCACAATTTTGTGCAGATTTCGAGCTAATTCTGACAAGATTCAAGCCCTTCACCCATGGATTTACAAAAATCCAACGGACATGCCTCTAATAACGGTTGTGGATAGTGATCTCTCTTTTACCAGTTTTTCTCCTCTGGGAAAACAATTATATTTGTCAGTCAATGCCCTAAAACATATTCACAATCGAAAATTGTTATAAGTTTTGGCTTATTATTAAATCACATATTGTTATTTCCATTGATTTCATAACTTGAAAATTAAACCCAGACGACTGTTTGGTGTTTGGTTTGCATGGTCAATTAATGAAAAAGGTTCCTACTTTCATTTCCTGCATATTTTCTTGCTTTATTGTTTATTTAACTTGAATGATTTTTTCTTCCATTTTCGTAGCTTTTGTGTAGATTTTGTGCAAAATTCGACAATATTCAGCCTCTTCCACGGGGATTCAAAAATATCCATTGGACATACCTCCGATAACGATAACGGGTTGTGGATAATGATCTCTCTATTACCAGTTATTCTCCTCTTGAAAATAATTATATTAGTCCACCGATGTCGTAAAACATATTCACAATCGAAATTTGTGATATGTTTTTACTGATTATTAAATCTATTAGAGTTATTTCCATTGATTTTATCAGTTGACAATTAAGCACGAATATCTGTTTGGTTCTTGGTTTGTGTGGTCAATTAATGAAATAAGTTCCTACTTTCTCGTCGTGCACATTTTTATGCTTTATTGTTTCTTTTAATTTATTATTTATTAATTTTCATTTTTCACTGCTTCTGTGCAGATTTTGAGCAAATTCCGACAATATTCTGGCACTTCCACCAGTGATTTGAAGAATTCTAACGAACATAGCTCCAATAACGGGTTTTGGAAAGTGATCTCTCTTTACCAGTTTTGCTCTACCAGAAAAAATAAATTAGTTTAGTCTTTCCATATCATGAAACATATATGCAATTGAAAATTGTTGTCAGTCTCCAACGGTGGTCAAGTGGCCAACGAAATTAAGTGATTCAGGGTGGCTTGTATAGGACGGTCAAATATATTTCTAATATTAATCGAAGGTTAGATGGGTATTTTTTGTTATACGGTTGGAGAAGTACAACTTGAGTTGAAGATAGCGTTTGTACTTCTGTAAAGTTAACACCGCTCGATGACTAAACCACAAAGTTGGCTAGAATTCTTGGAGGAAGTAAAATTTTTTCACTGTAAATGAAGACAACTTTTTCTCATGGGCCTTGCTTTGGCAGGGTCAACTCTAGGGTTTCATGTTGACAATTGGGCTAGGTTTCGATCTTTGGGTCATCCAATGGATGCTTGTGCCTTGTCAAACAAGGAAGTAACAAGGCCAAATTGCAAAACTTCATCAGTTAGCATAATTTTAGTGTAGTTTTGAATAGACAATTGACTTTTAACTATGTATTAAGATTTTATCATATTTAATAAATGTTTGAAGAATCCAATCCTTCTTTTTGTATAAATGAAATAGGTTCCTACTTTCTTTTCATGCAAATTTTCTTGCTTTATTATTATTTTTACTTAAATTATTTTTTCTTCCCTTATCACAACTTTTGTGCATATTTCGGGCAAGTTCCGATATATTTCAGGCGGTGATCTCTCTCTTACCAGTGTTGCTCCTCCTGGAAAATAATTATATTTGTCAGTCGATGCAATAAAACATATTCTCAATGAAAAATTGTTATAATTTTTGGCTTATTATTAAATCACATAATGTTATTTCCATAGATTTCATAACTGGAAAATTAAATCCAAACGAATGTTTGATGTTTGGTTTTCCTGGTCAGTTAATGAAAAATGTTCCTACTTTATTGCATATTTTCTTCCTTTATTATTTATTTAACTTGAATTATCTTTTCTTCCATTTTCGCTGCTTTTGTGCAGATTTCAAGCAAAATCCAAAAATATTCAGCCCCTTCCACCGGGGATTTATAGATATCCAGTGGACATACCTCCAATAACGGGTTGTGGAAAATGATCTCTCTCTTACCAGTTATTCTCCATCAGGAAAATAATTATATTAGTCCGCCGATGCTAAAAAACATATTCACAATCGAAAATTGTGATATGTTTTTGCTGATTGTTAAATTTATTAGAGTTATTTCCATTGATTTCATCAGTTGTAAATTAAACATAGATATCTGTTTGGTCATTATTTTGTTCGGTCAATTAATAAAATAGGTTCCTACTTTCTCTTCTTGCATTTTTTATGCTTTATTGTTTCTTTTACTTTATTACTTTTTTTTTTGGTTTTTCACTGCTTTTGTGCAGATTTTGAGCTAATTCCAACAAGATTCGGGCACTTTCACCGGTGATTTGAAGAATTCCAAAAAATATACCTCCAATAATGGGTTTCAGACAGTGATCTCTCTTTACCAGTTTTGCTCCACCAGAAAAAGAATTATTTTAGTGTGTCGATGTCATAAAACATATACACAATCAAAAATTGTTGTCAGTCTCCAATGGTGGTCAAGTGACCAACAAAATTAAGTGATTCAGGGTAGGGGGTATAGGAGGGTCTAATCTATTTCTAATATTAGTCGAAGGTTAGATAGGTATTTTTTGTTATAAGGTTGGAGAAGTAAAACTTGAGTTGAAGATAACGCATGTACATGTGTTAAGTTACCACCGCTCGGTGACTCAACCACGAAGTTGGCTAGAATTTTGGAGGAATTAAATTATTTTCACTGTAGACGAAGACAGACTTTTCTCATGGCCTTTGTTTTGGCAAGGTCAAACTCTAGGGTTTCATGCTTAACAGTTGGGCTAGGTGGGAGGTCGTCGACGTACCTCTCAAAGATACAATTTTAAGCCCTAAATGCTTACTAAATACAATTAAGTAGATAGTGGCAAATCCGGGTCGTCCACAAATAAGAGGGATTTTCCTAAGGGTTTTCACATGTAAAGGTGAACACTACGCTAGATATAAAGATATACATATACATATAAGCTTGTAAGGGGGGGGTTAATTTTTCTAAGTTATCAATTTAAAGTCAAGTTAACTAGCAAGCAATGTAAATCTACTAAATATGCAACAACTAATAAGAAGAGTTTAAACACAAGTTACGTGACCTTGGGAGCAATTGATTTCCACTTCTAAACCTCTTATCTATCATTAATCATACAACCTATTCAATACGTTTACTACTTTTTGTGAAGATAAATCTTCTATCCTTCGTTGATAATAGTTTACAAGAGTGAATTCGACATCTCTTGCTAAACCTCACTAATGACTCCTTTAGTCGATCAACGCCTAAAAGTATCTCATTAATGGCATTAAGTACGAAGACTTTGTAATACTTATAAACACTACACCGTGTCTAAGCATTGAACCAAGTCATGGATCAAGACTCAAGAATGTTCAACATTCATAGACCTCTCCTATTTGCTACACAAAACAAACATGAAAAAGAGTTCGACATTATCATATTCATCTAGCATTCATCAAATCATTAACCATATTAGAAGCTATAATTCATGCTCTTGTATTCCATATCAAAAGAGGGAAAAACTAGCTAATTTCTCCCAACCCTAACAAGTAATCATACAAGCAATTCATATACTCAAACTTCCAACGTCATTAATGCATTCAACAACCAACATTCAAAGTGCAATAAATGCCACATGGCGCTCATAAAGAGTTCTCAATACATGGGCTTGGAACCCTTAATCAATTGCTCTTAAGACTAAGTTTATCTACTAGAATTCATACTAATCATAAAAAACAATTCAGACATAAAATCAGTATGAAACAAAGATGAAAATTGTGGAAAACTAGGGTTTTTTGCAGCTGAAGTTAGAGAGAAAGGTTATGTGAAGGAGAGAGGAAAAGATGGAATTTATAGCACAAAATTTTTTAAAAAAAACAGATCTGGGCAGCGACCTGCGCGAGTTGCGACACATGCGTCGTTAGTCGCGACAGACAGAGTAAGATGCTCTTCAATGTCTTCTTCTTCTTGTCTAAGTGTAGTCATCTCTTCTTCACATCTTCACATCTTCATGGTCTTCATTATCCTCAAAAGTAGTCTTCATGGTCTTCAATCTTTGAACTATTACCTTGTCTCACAAAATTCCTTAGAAAAGTGATAAGAGCGCAAAAGTCGCCCTTAACTCTCCTAAGAGAATTTCAAGGTAAAATGGAGTATCTAAAACACAAAAGCATGCCAAAATGAGTACAAAAGATCCCAAAATCACCGTATAACATGGACACATCACGTTATTACACATAGGTAAAGATATTAATGGTCAAACATATTTCTTGGACAGCGTGATAATGATGAAGGTGCAATCTTTCCTGGGACAGAGGGAGTAATATTTTCATCTAAATACATTTATTAATTTTAATATAAAATTAACTATAAAAATGAATTTTAGCTATTTTTAAAGATATACTCCTAAGTGGGATGAGTACATGGGTATGTAGTAGGAGAGGAGATCCAAGTGGGTGATGTGGCGGGTATGGATTTTGTATAATATCCTATGGACGGGGTAGATTTTAAATTTGTACCCGTTATGGATGATGATGTGGGTATGTGCATAAACATTTTAGGTGGTCATGGGTATGGAGATACCATAATCGCACCCGCCCCGCCTCATTGTCATCCCTACTCCTACTTTATATGGTTAACACATTATTTTTGGAAATAGAATTTAGGAAATGTTAAATTAGAGAAATAAATTAAATTGAAAGAAAGGAAAGTAAAATAAACTGATTCAAATAATTTTAGATTTGGTGTGCTAGAAACGACGGGACCTTCCAGCAAGTCAAGCCATCAATGGAAATAGAGCAAGAAATCATCAGGGAACTTACAACAAGAGCACTAAATATGGCCACGACCAACCAATAAAGGAACATCGTGGAAAATACAACAAGCTAACCCCAAGGAATGCACACAACGTAGGACGTATTCACATAAAGCATCAAAGTAATTGATATTCAACTGCAACCTAGAGTGGTTACTTAAATACCAGAACGGCTCCAATCTATACCAAGGTTGGACCAATGTGACGACAAAGGCTGCATTCTATAAAATAACTAGGAGAGCTATGACAACAAGATGCGCAAGCACACAAGGGACAAACGAAACATGGAAAGGATATAAGGAATTACTTGCACAAACAACCACACAAGCAGAACTAACAATAATCTTTAATTCGATGAAACATGCAAGCAGCAGAGGCTCTACGCACTCGGTGATCGGGATAAACTATGACAATGCACTAGATTATGTTAGGAAATTCCCTGACATCCCACCAAATGTAAGGTGGTTAGTTTGAGAAATTAAAATTCTAGCTATGGTGTTTTCTAGGTTTGTCACAGTAAAAGTCGATCGACCCCTTGTAGCTGAGGCACATTCACTAGATCGTTTGCAATTTGCGTGTAACTCTAATATTAGTATGAATGAGAAGTTAGTATCACCTTGTGACCATTTTTTTATAGGAATGAATAGAATCTGATTATTTCGAACCTCACATGTATTCGACAATGGTTTTAATTGTCAGATGAAACTAAGAATTTAGTTCTCCATTGATATGGATCTCAAAAATTACAAAATATAGACGGGATTTTCAAGTGATATATTTCAAGTATTATTCTCGAAAAGGTTCCGTATCTAGTCTTAAAAATCCCCATCCTATCTATAATAACATAGACTTAACTAACTAGAAAAGGAATAAAAGACTCCTCCTAATTAAATGTAATTATTTTATGAATACTAAAAGAAATATACTCCTACAAAGACATGAGCTCAACTTAAAATAGAAAAGAAAACCAAGGGTTCTACTGAGAATTCTTCTAATTAGAAATAAGAAACTAATTATTCTTCTACTTAAAAGGGAAATATAATCTAAATAAGAGTGAATTCCTACACAGACCCAAAAATTTTTAAAAAAATTAGAATTTACCCTAAAGAAATCTCTGGACTGAATCCCAATCCAGCTCGTTGGTTGCCGCACCTCCTTTCTCCGCTCTATGCGCCACCGCCAAACTCACTGGGGTCGCGGATCATGGGTTTAGTGTTAGAGTTTTCCTTTCTTTTTTTCCCAATCTTCTAATTTGATCTCTTATGCTTCATTCTGGGTCTAATTGTGAGTTTTCAAGTGTTCAAAGTACTCATAATTCTTGTAATTTTTTAAATATTTTCAATCTTTTGTAGCATCTCGGGATTGCAGAATTTCATCATATTTGTGCAAATAATCACTTTAAAATATGTTATTAATCACTAGATATGAGATATAGCCTATCAAAGTACTTCCGCTAAAAATGATCGTTAAAAAACTGGCAGAATACTTGTAATTTTTTATAATTTAACCCCTGAATTTTCCTCTTTTTCCTCATTTTCCATCTTTATTGTTTAAAATAAATTTCTTTGCCTTTCTTCCTATTTTTCTCATTTTCCTCATTTTCCATCTTTATAATTTAAACTTGATTTCTTTTCCTTCTGTTTTGGTCTGTCATCTTCGAATCAACACCTTACACTCACTTTCCATACAAATCCCTTTTAAACTTTTGTATAGGCGTTGTGGCCATTATTAGGGGTGATGAATGGGCCGATAGGTCAACTATGAGTTGGGTAATTGAAAAATATGGACATGACCCATTTTATAATGGGTAAAAAATGGGTCAGGTCAAAACGGGCTGGGTTGAAAACCGCTCAACCCGTGGGTAAAAAATCATTCAACTCATGGATAAAAATGGGTAAACCTACGAGTTTCAACCCATATATGAACCCATGCGGATTTATATACCAAGTCATATGGGTAAAACCTGCTGGTTTCAACCCATATTTATTAACCCATATGAGTTTATATACCAGTAGGTAAAACCGTGGGTTTCAACCCATATATTAATCAGTGGGGTTTATATATCAACTCATATGGGTAAACCCACGGATATCAAGTGATATATTTCAAGTATTATTCTCGAAAAGGTTCCGCATCTAGTCTTAAAAATCCCCATCCTATCTATAATAACATAGACTTAACTAACTAGAAAAGGAATAAAAGACTCCTCCTAATTAAATATAATTATTTTATGAATACTAAAAGAAATATACTCCTACAAAGACATGAACTCAACTTAAAATAGAAAAGAAAACTAAGGGTTCTACTGAGAATTCTCCTAATTAGAAATAAGAAACTAATTATTCTTCTACTTGAAAGGGAAATATAATCTAAATACGAGTGACTTCCTACACAGACCCAAAAATTTTAAAAAATAGAATTTAGCCTAAAGAAATCTCTGGACTGAATCCCAATCCAGCTCGTTGGTTGCCGCACCTCCTTTTTCCGCTCTTTGTGCCACCGCCAAAATCACTGGGGTCGCGGATCATAGGTTTAGTGTTAGAGTTTTCCTTTTTTTTCCGGTCTTCTAATTTGATCTCTTATGCTTCATTCTGGGTCTAATTGTGAGTCTTCAAGTGTTCAAAGTACTCATAATTCTTGTAAATTTTTTAATATTTTCAATCATTCGTAGCATCTTGGGATTACAGAATTTCACCATATTTGTGCAGATAATCACTTTAAAATATGCTATTAATCACTAGATATGAGATATAGTCTATCAAAGTACTTCCGCTAAAAATGATCGTTAAAAAACTGGCAAAATACTTATAATTTTTTTATAATTTAACCCCTGAATTTTCCTCATTTTCCATCTTTATTGTTTAAAATAAATTTCTTTGCCTTTGTTCCTCATTTTTCCCATTTCCCTCATTTTCCATCTTTATAATTTAAACTTGATTTCTTTTCCTTCTGTTTTGGTCTGTCATTTTCGAATCAACACCTCACACTCACTTTCCATACAAATCCCTTTTAAACTATTGTATAGGCGTTGTGGCCATTATTAGGGGTGGTGAATGGGCCGACAGGTCAACTATGTGTTGGGTAATATGGGTAATTGAAAAATATGGACATGACCCATTTTATGATGGGTCAAAATGGGTCGGGTCAAAACGAGTTGGGTTGAAACCCGCTCAACCCGTGGGGTCAAAAATCATTCAACTCACGGATAAAAAATGGGTAAACCTCGGGTTTCAACCCATATATGAACCCATGTGGATTTATATACCAAGTCATATGGGTAAAACCTGCTGGTTTCAACCCATATGAGCTTATATACCAGTAGGTAAAGCCGTGGGTTTCAACCCATATATTAACCATTGAGTTTATATATCAACTCATATGAGTAAACCCGCGGATATCAACCCATATAGGTAAACCTGCGGTCAACCCATAAATCCAACCCATATTTTTCATTTACCCATTTAACTCATTACTCATTTTACCCATACCTACCCGAATTTAAAAATAGACAACTCGCTTGACGCGCGGGTTGCAGGTCTATTTTGCCACTCCTAGCCATTATCGATCAAAAGCTTATAGTTAATTATCCCTTTTGTCAAAACCTTGTGTGATTGGATGAATGTGCAGGATGGCGGCAAGGTGGCAATGGAGGTGGTGTCAATGGAGGTTGTGGTCGCGACGAGGTAGAGAAGCTTTGAGGGAAGAAAGAAAAGTGAAGTGAATTGCAAGTAATAAAATCATTAGAAAGGTAATTAGAAATTTGTGAATTAGAGATGCAATTTATAAAGGTAATTAGAAATTTATGAATTAAAGATGCAATTTATAAAGATAACTAGAAATGTAATACTAATAATTTCTTGTAAATGCAAGTGGTAAAATATTATAGAAATTAAAATTTTGGGATAAAAATGTAATATGTTAAAGTAACAACCATTTTAGCTAAAGTGCCCAAAATGGAACGAGAAATGAAACATTAGTACTCCATCCGTTTCAGTTGAATATGCGTACTTTCTTTTTTCGTCTGTTTCAGGAAAATCTGCACACTTCCCATTTTATGAAAAATTTAACATGCAACGAGACATAACTACTCCTAAAAGCTTAAAATACGGCCTGACCCATCCCACTACCCTAGATACTCTCTTCATTATTCCTAAATTGTGAATATCAACGGTAACAGAGATTAACCGCTATTTCATCAATCCTTCCTCCGCCTTGCTTCCTCAGTCACCTTCCTCCTCCACCTTCCTTCCTCCTCTGCCCTCTCTCCACCTTCTGCTTCCTCCGCTGTCTTTTCCCAGATCCACCTCCTCTCTAACCCTAGCCCTATCTCAGTTTCCCTAATTTTTGCCTTTTCGCACAGCACCGTGTTCTTTCGTTTTCATGTCCTTAAATTGACCTTGAAGGCATTTTTGAAGGCGAAGGTGCAATCCAGTCATAGATTTTTGCTTTGATTTGAGTTTTTGGTAATGGATTTTCGCGGTATCTTTACTCTAATTTGGATTTTTGCGGTGAAATTAGTGGTGATTTTTATTTGATTTGATTATTGAGCTTTGGTTTTTTGCCTTGATTAGGGACCGGAACGTTGTTGTTGTCAAACGTTGAGGTTGAACAGGACAGAGTCTGCGACAACTGAAAAAGACAAGGGCATTTTAGACATTTCACGTCACTAAAATTAAATATAGAAATCTATCTTTCGGCAGATTCCCATGGGACGAATGGAGTACTTGAAATGGATCAAAAATTAAATAGGTACTCGAGACAAGACTTTATCATAAGATGGGCACTATACATTCAATTCACTCAAAAGACATTTATGTTCTAAGTAATACTATTTGTACCCAAAAAAATGTATAACTGAAGTTTCTTGCACTCTCTACAGTTCTTGCTCTATTATTCAAGTAGAAAACTATACTCAAGGCTCTGACATGCATCTACAAGCCACAGCTTTCAATTCTGAACAGGCATTCTTTTCTCAAGGGTGAGTCTGTGAATATTGCCCTGATGAAGTATTCCACATGCAGAAATCAAAATCATTATAAATTAAATGTAAACAGATTAAAAGGA
>JAULKM010166053.1:0-16043 GCA_032355605.1 Rubia tinctorum | reverse complement strand
GGCTAGACGTTTGTAGAGAAACCTTGTAAGTGTACCCTGCGGGCTAGACGCTTATAAGTCGAGTTGAGTGTACCCTGGGGGCTAGACGCTGCGATTCGTGCATTTATTTGAGTTAGGCGAAATTCTCAAATAAATAAAGATACGATATTCCACAATCCAGAGTTTTCGCAAGGAGATTCATATGACAATTACTCCTGCTTTTAAATTATACTATAAAAAATTCTATTATTTATAATTAAAATATTTAGGAAATAAGAACAAGAATTAATAGTTTCTAATAAATAGTGAAGGTGAAACTTAGTTTTGGGCAACACTATAATTTCTGAAAATGATGCCCTTGGTTTCTATGATTAGTTTTCAAGATGTTCCATTTGCCCAATCAACTCAGAATTGCATAGTTAAGATCATACAATACTCAATTGCATTATTGAATTCCCAATTTCAAGTTTCGCCAATTCCAATATTCTTGGAGGGAGCTATGTGAAAAAAGCAAAAAATTCACTCGAACGTCCGAATTCAATTCCGATCGGATGAAAACTTTCATTTATGGAACCTTATGTCAATTTCTTGACCGGATGAAAAATAATGATGGATATTTGGCGGAAAAAAATACCAAGAAAACTTCCTATTTTCACTTCCGAACTTCTAAGTTAATAAGAGTAAGATACTATAGGACATGTAATACAACTTTACAAAATTCTATTAAAACATGAAATTCTATTTTAAACCATATATTTGTCCAAGAATAAACAATATGAAGTAATTTGGCTTAACAAAAGAAGGTGTAGTTGAGTTTTGGGCAACAATTATATTTTAACAAAATTATGATCAGAGGCTTTTTGTGTATCCATCGGACACGAAATCGAAACACAAGCTCCATAGAATGTTCAATTGATTATTTTTCAGTCTAGTTTCATGTTACAAACAATGGGCAAAACTTCCCCCTCCATAGGGGCTTTAATTAAATATTGTAAAATAGTAGAAATGAGAATTAGCACTAGTAAGTTATGATGACATACCAGTGCTAGGATTATCTTAGATCCAAACTTCAAAATTTTGGAGTATATTCCTGGGCGGGAAATTTAAATTTTATTTTATTATCTGTGGTACTGGTTTTAATAACGGTGTTGAAACAAATAATATATTTCCTACCCAATACTAGTTGGGTTGAAAATTTTTCTGCCCAAAATCAATATTACTTGCACCGATTTTTCCCTAATGAGCACCGGTTGTTGAAACTGGTGTTGAAATTGTTACCCATGTCGGGATTAAGTAGCTTGAAGCAGCTGCTTTGTTTTAATATTTGCACTGGTTTTGGAAAACAACACAAGTTGTGATGCCGGTGCTGTGTATTTAGAAAATATTTTATAAGTTTGGCTACGGGTTGTTCAAAAAAAGATATAAAGTAGCATCAAGAAGCTTCTTTCTTACGTATAAGCACCAATTTTCGGGCAAAAAAGGCACCGTTTTATGTACCAGTGCTCTATACTGAGACAGGTTCTCCTTAATTTGCTCTCTTGTTTCAAAAAAAATATTAATCAACGTAGCTTCAAGCAGCCGCTTCTCCTAAAATGGGCACCGGTTCAATTTCTTCAACACCGATTTTCCATGCTTCATACTGGTACTGAACCTGCTAATATAAAGGCGCCCGATTATCTTCATCACATAACTGTCGCCTATTCTTTATCAACCCTACGATTCCGAACGGTTTCTCCACGTTCAACACCATTAAATCCCCATTTTCTCCACCATTCAATCCCCATTCAACATTCATTAACCCATCTCCTCACTCCTGTGGTTTATAAGAAAGTCGCCAAACCCTGTTTATGTATTTCTAATCTGGATTTTTCCACTTGACAATGGCGAACTCTCCAGATTATTCCATTAGACCCTAGGATTTTGCTAGGAAAGTCTAAAGGTACTTCTATAACCGTTGATTCTAAGTCTCCTACAAACCCTAGTCGTTCAATTTGTAGGAATCTCTAGGTGTTTGATGAAACGTGTGAATGGATATTTTTGCATATTAAGTTTCTATGGGTTGTTGGAGTTGTGATGTTTTCCAGTCTGTTTTTAGTTTTTCACGTTAGTTTTTCATGTTCATTTTGTCATGTTGAAGGGTGATGGTCATTGTGTTATAATGAAGTGTGATATTGGTACCATTTTTTATTGTGTGAAGTTCAATTCACGTTGATGTATTGTTATTGGAGTGTTGGAGTGCGTTGGATTGGTGATGTTGGAATTGACATTGGAATTGTTGCAATGTTATGATGATCGGATGTTATTTTGTGATGTCGGAGTTTTTTTGTTGTGTTGTTTCAGTTTTTATGTTGTGACGTTGGACGGTGTGATGTACTATGTGTGATTGTTTTATGTATTTCGATATGTAGATGCCTCCACAATACAAAAGGGTGGCCAAAAAGAGGAAGAGAGCCGACCCTCCGCCTAAAAAAATAAGGTGGAGAAGGAGGAAACTGCATCGGGAGCCAAACAAGAAGAGGTTGCACCGGTGGTACCCAACTTGCTTGAGTATGAGGGAGATCAAGCGGCTGCTAGCAGTGCTCTCAATGAGGAAAAAAGTGATAGTGAAGAGAAGTGCCGATGCGATCCAAGTGACGATGACATCTCCAAAACAGGCGGGCCGAATGAGAAGCAATTAAAAAAGTTTGAGATTGGCAGTTGGTGTAGGGAATGGGAAATGACTACATGCCAGTCGGTCATGTCCCTGTCGCCTTCAAGGAAGTAGAGGGTCAGCTAGTATGTGTAAAAAACTAGAGCGCATAAACCGTTTATTTCTATTAAGCATTTCGTAGGCTGGTCCAATTTGGTACATGGATACACTGACCGAATGTCCCGAAGGATGTGAAAGAAGAAGCATGGAGAGACATTAAGGTACATAATTTTTTTTCATAACACATCATTTATCAATGAATAATATTTAATTACTATTATCTTATGTAACCATGTTTCTAACCTGCTTCATTTTATCACCACCATTGCAGTCAAGTTCCAAATTCGAAGTTAAATTGACTGAAGCTCAATGGGCATGGTTGAAGAAGACTTAGTCCAACAAAGCAGCCAATGCACATCGCAACTAGAAATCCAAGGTAGCGAACAAGTACATCTGACATCTGCCCGGGGAAAATTCCAAAAAAAGCCGTGGGAAAAGTACCGGTGGATGGACGAGGAAGAGTGGAAGAAGTTTGAGGAGTGCAGAAAAATAGAGGAAGTGAGAGTAAGTAAACTTTTTAAATTACACGATGACTGATATTTAAATTTGGTTTTTAAATTTTCATTGTGTTAGTAACTAACCTTTTGTTTTGGGCACTTTTCTAGGAAAAAAAGGAAAGACAAATAGTGACCATTCCAAGGAAAAGAAGTACACACACCACACCGGACCGAAGGGAAACTAGGCTACCACAATGAAACTGATAGAGGAACTGAAGGAGAAGGAAATGAAGAGGCTCAGAGACTAGGAATACACGGAAGAAGAGATTGAGGTTGAGATAAGTACAAAGAATTTCAAGCCTGATAGATCCCTGGTCTACTTGGATTCGAACAAGACAATGGACAAGGAATATGCAACAGACGAAGTCAAGGCCATAGCAGATACTATTGTAAGTATCCAAATTATTTAGATGTTCATATTAACTAGATTGATATTCATCACTACTAACACAATAATTTACCCCGAACTTGAGGATGAATGAAGAAAAGTAGAAGGGAAACCTAGAGTTGGGCCCGAGCAAGAACATCTTGATCAGAGTTACCGGGAAGAAGGATCACCCTGGTCGATGTAGAGGTACAAAAACCCGACTGCTAGCTACGATTTCTATCGCATGCATAACACGAAGCAAGTGCTCTAGTAGTTCCTAGTCCCAGTAGTTCCTCGCAGGCATACCACGAAGTAAGTGCTCTAGTAGTTCCTCATCCTAGAAGAAGGAGGAGAAGAAACCTTCTGCTCAGCAACCGGTGGTAAAGGCAATGGTGTTCTTCCTCGAACAGTTGGTCAACGGCTTAACCTCAACTGGAGGAATAAATATACCCGAAGGCTGAGCGGACCCAAAAAGCTTTATTGAAACTGCTATTTTTGGTAATGTTTCCAGTGGTCTCAGCGGCTCGGATACAGATCCCCCTAGTGATGGAAAATGGGATGGAGAGGTAAATATACATTATAGCTCAATTGTCGACACTGTTTAGATTTGCCTTCAATTTATCAAATCAATGACTATTTTAGACTAACTCATTATCACCATTTGTAACAGGATTCTGAGTTGGCAACCCTGTACGTCAAGGGACTTGAGGGAGAGAGGCAAAATGTGGCTCAAGCGTGGCTACGAAAATCAAAGCGTTCAGAGAAGGAAAGATGATCATTGTCCTGCGTTCGCATGTGTAAGCCAGTATAACAACCAAGAGTTGGGTTTCATCTGCCAACCACAATTTCAATAACGTGGGGGACATTGGTGGATTACCCGATGGAATTGGTCTCATTAAGATACGCAGGCGGAGGACATTGAGGCATCAAACCCCACCCCGATGATTTGTATTTCATCTATTGCAGCAATGATGAGGAAATAAAATCAACCAAGATCTGCGAATTTTACCCGTCCAATTTCCAATTAGTAATTGTAAAAATTAAATTAATTTTCTTTGTAACTGCAAACTCCTAAGCATTCTGGCTCGATCACCTCCTACCGTCCCTCTAAGGGAGGATTTAGAAATGAGAGGCCTATTAAATTGGTACATTTCGATAAATCCGTAGTTTCTGCTATATTTCATTATTTATTAGTTCTCTAATTTCATTGCCATTAAATATTTTCAGATTGTTAACAAGCGCCAATTTGTAATATATCCCAACATAACGAATTTCATCAAATATTGCAATGACCTTATGAAAGATATATATGAGTTCGGGAAGGAGGTTTTGTTTCTAGACTATTGCCCATCGACATTCGATAAAAAACACAGTGCTGCACTGTTTATCGATTGCTTGGTGGAGTTCAGGAACAAACTTGGAAACTTCAGTGGCATGGCTTGGCTGTCAAACTCGATGATTAATATTTGGATGGGGTATGGTTTAATTTTTTACATTAATTCATTTTATTAATAAACAAGTTTTTTACATTATATTAACTAATCATATTATTCAAGGCACCTCTGGGACCAAGTTTTCACAGCCAAGAATGGCCGCATCTAGGTTGTCCCGCGCTGTATGGGAGGCTATGCCACGAAAATCAAGGATGAAGAAGTCAAGGGTCGGACTAATGGCATTTGGAAACCATGCTCAATACTGATGTCGTGGTTTATGTGGTTCCGTAAATTAAAATGTAAGTGGCACTTTACACTTTCAGTCAATTACACAAAATTATACTCCCATAAGTAATTCACTCATGTGCTACTTTATTTTAAACGTAGCGATCATTTGTACTTGATTCTCATCCATCCTAGTATGGAAAAAGTTTTCACAGTTGACTCACTCACTGGAGGAATCAAACCGTAAAACATAAGTGAAAATAAAATCATTGCCAGGTACATTCATTCCTCTCTTCATATTTATTTTAACTTCTTACAATCTTATTTTCCTAACCATTACAAGTTAATCATAATTACCATGACTGCATGCGAGTATCAAAGGCAAAAGATGAAAATCCGGATTACAAATTGAAAATCACAAATATCGATGTAAGTCATTCACTCCAACATTCCATTCATTTTCTACTTTACCTAGTACAATTACATTTAACTCAATTTTTTAATGTACAATGCCGAACTCAATTGAGTGGTTGGGAAAGTGGATACTACGTCCTCCTCTTCATGGAAGAGTTGGTGCTGAAGACTACCTCTACATATTTCCTCGAGGTTGGTCGACATGTTTCAATTTACACATTTCTAATATTACTTAGTAAATACTTTCACGAAATTAATCATTGTCTTGTTTTGAACACAAGAGATATTTCCCTCAAATCAAGGAGCATACAATGCCAAGGAGATAGCATTTGTAGCCATTAGATGGCATCAGATTTGGGTAGACTAGTATTCCAAAGTTTTCAAGGTTTCCATGGACATTGATGAGAATAAGCAAATGTAGAAAATTGATGTCAAACATGTATACAATTTTTCCTATTTATGCTTTGTGGAAGGATTTTCTATTTTTTTTCAATTTCAGATCCTAATTCATTCATTTCTTCTTTCTTGGTATAAATCAAGTTAGTAAATACATTTTCTTAGTTGGTTGTTCATTGTTTCTTTAGTCGTATTTGCCCTGGTTTTGATCCGGATGGGCAGGAATAAATTCAAATAGGACATTCCAAATGAAAATTAAAACCTAGGGATGGCAGTGGGATGGGTTTTTGTGGAGGTCCGCCCCGCATCCGCCCCAACGGGGCGGGTATGGATGTATTTTTGGTGGGGGTGGTGTGGGTATGGGTATAAAAATGATACCCGCCATGGGTAGTGGGTCAGACATGAAAATTAATTCATACCCGCCCCCCTCCCCCCGCCTCACCCCACTATACCCGCCATGTACACACTAATTTACTATATAATAAATTATTATTTATCCACAATGCACATGTTTTACTTATAATGTTTTCATGTAAATATTATTAAAATTTTAATATTAAAATTATTAATTATTAAGTAAAATTTAGGTGGTTTTTGAAGATATGAATGGGCTGAATAAAATGGATATGAAGTGGGTATGAAGACCCAAGTGGGTGATGGGGCAGTGGTGGATTTTAGATAATACCCATTGAGGCGGGGGTAGATTTTAATATTGTACCCGCCATGGGTGATGGGGCGGTTATGGGTATGAAAAATTTAGGTGGGCATGAATATGAAGGTACTATAATCGGTACTCGCCCCGCCCCATTGACATACCTATTAAAACCAGCACCGATTTTCCACAAATAATAACAGTGCTATAAATTTGGAAATTTACCACAACATGCACCGGAAATTATTACATACTGGTGTTGAATAAAACTGATACTACTAAACCTCAGCTCCGATTCTAAAAACCCAACAGCACTGGTAAATCAAACTGGTGCTGGTATTAATTTTCAAGAAGCGTTTTCTTTCCTCCTGTGCTGATTGTGTGGGAAAAGCACTGCCACATTGTAATGACACCGATATTGAAAACCGGTTCTATATATCATTAGTTAGCACCTCTACATAGTCATTGGCACCAGTATTGGGAATTAGTTCCTTATATCAAAATGAGCACCGCTACATTTTTAAAGCACTGGTAGTAATCACCGGTGCTGTGTATCTTAAATGAGCACCGATTTTTTATATCGGTGCCAGAGCAACTACATTTTAGCAACACCCTACTTAGGCACTGGGAGGCTGGGAGCCCATAATACCGATGCCATAGTCCCCATAATACCGATGCCATAGTCCCCAAGTACCAGGTTTTACAAACCCATGCTTTTGTCGACTTTATTTCCAAGATTGCAGATGCTTCTTGTTATTTCAGGAGGTATCTTGGATATGAATTTGTACAATATTCCAATCACGGTTAGTTGCATAATCTTCTTATTATGTTTGATATAAAACGGGGTCTAGGCTAAAGTTGGAACGATGTTGGCCGGTGGTATACAAATTTCTTAACCATGCGAAGTTCGAAGCAAGGGTAATACCTCTATCCCTGAGTAAAGGACAGTTTGAAGAGGAAGAGAGAGAACCTCGCTAATAGCAGCACCTCGCATGGAGCGAGCTATCTTAAGTGAACCCAGATGAAGAGATGGATTCTCACCTATAATTATGCCACCAAAACCATGATCTAAGAACATGATCAATGATCCACAGAGATTGCAGAATACATCAGCCATAAATAGGTGATCCGTGTAGCAGAAGAGATAATGACTTCTTCTTAAACCTGTCACTATACTGATTATTCACTGACTTAGACATGAGAGAGGATTTTGAGGACTTCCCCGGGACCCTGACATTCAGGAACCAAGAGAATGCTAAGGAATTAAATGCTGATTCTAGATACTAGTTGGTTCAGATGGAATTCCCTGCATCAGGAATGCAAGATTGATTTTTCAGGCATTCTAGTATCTAGAGGAGGACAAATTATATGTCAAAATAGAAATCACAATAAAACTAAAGAGCATTCATATATATTAGCCAGACAAAATGTGATGAATGACCACAATCAACAAATGACAATTAGCCACGAGGTTGGTGGGTGCAGCTACAATACAAACTAGCCATACAACTAGCCATCAACGAAATACAATGTTGCAAAAATATATCCATGAGACGAACCAATAAATCCTTAAACAAGAAGTATTTGATGAAAATGAAGGACCGAACGAGGTTTGGTCATGCAATAGTAATACATCGCAACACTATGTTATCAAAACTAAGGTACAATTACACCTAGTTATGCAAGACACACCTTGCGCAATATAAAATTCCACTTGTATAATGCTTCAAAGAAACATTTCCATGTATAAATCAAACTAGAATTGTCATATACAATACAAACTTCACGGCTTACCATGATTGGGAACATATCCACATACTAGAATACGTAGACCTTATGTATAAATGGCCATATGACTACTATAAAAAATTGGTATAGCAAGAAGAGCGTTCTAGATCTCAAAAAAAAAGAAAAAATGGCTTTATAGTGAATAATATACAACCTGATTAAGCTTACCCGTACCTTGCGGGTCGTTCTTTTAGGAGTTAACCTGCGGGATTCTAAGAGGTCAAAGATAATATTTATAAGGTTCTCCCATGGTCGCTCCTAAGTACTATGACGTAGCTAGTGGCAAGTCCGGGTGTCATCAACAGAGATACTAGTATCTAATAAGTTTTCCAAACACAACCCATAATTAGGCGTCACCCATTTCATGTGTCGGAAATAACCTATACTATTAAGTAAGGGGGGTTGTTTAATTAACAACTACGAGAATATTAGAAAAGTAAAATAAGATACCAATTAACTAATCTTGGGATATTTGCGTAACATGACCGACATGTGGATTTCACTCTAGATTCTATTCACATAAGGACCTATAAATCTAACTTCATGTTTATGTCACATAGTGTGGAGATGGCCAGGAATTCTAACTATTTTTCAGATAGTGGTTCTTCTCTCGTACAATTATCTCGCCTCCTCCATAATTAGAGATGCATCTCGATCGATCTTTCGACACAACTAACATCCCCATAATCTCACTCCCACTACTAATGAGCCCCAACATAAAGAACTTGAGCCTTTAGTAGGCCACAACCCTTAGATGCATGTGTAAGTACATTACATCACCGGGCTCTCAACTATGGACACCGATCCTAGACCTAGAGAGGAGAAGGAATCAGTTCCTTGTGATGACTCTAAAGTTAACACAACCCTAGTTGCTACAAATTATGAACACTCAATTATCGGGGTAAGCCAGGGTTTTCCCCATTAGGAATTTCTATACAGCAACCCACAACCCACTGCTCCTAACATGCGATTCCTCACATGACTAGCCAATTAGATTAAAGTACAATTAATTGCCTCAGTACTCTCAAGATAGATTCAATTAGACACATCTCCCTGGTACTCTCGAGACTACAATTGCACCTCTAATCTAATAATCCCAAAGTAGCATGCAAGCCTAACACGATATTATGCAATAAATGAAATATTGTGTGTCCTAAAACATATCATACCATAAATCGTACAAGAATATAAAACACATATCATACATAATATTCATAAATATAGGAATATTTGGGAATATAGAATCTCACACATCCATGTCAAATCACGAATAAAATACTACCCCAAGAAATAAAACTACCCTAGAAGCATTAAATCCATGGAAATAGCATGGATCTAGGAAAATAAATGAAGAGAGAAGATAGAACCCTAGCCTCATCTTCCTACCTCTAACTAAAATCGACTCTCTAGAATTATTTAATGATTAAACCCTAAGAGACTAAAGACATCTTTTATAGTAGGATTCATTGGCCTTGAAAGGCCTAAATTGAAAAAACTGTAAGCAGCGGGATTGCACACCCTGGCTAGCATGACCCCATGCAATATTACCTGGCATGTGAGTGCACGAGACGTGACAAATTGCATGTTCTGCAAACAGGGCCTTCAATTTCTTCAGTTTTCAAGCACGGGCCATGCACGTTTGCATGACTCGTCGTATGTGCTCCTTTTCCCAGGCATGACTGATGGAACAGGCCATGCTGCTTCATCGACTCTTCTGGACTTGGCTCTTTTCTTTGACTCATCTATCTACTACCATATTTTAACTCATGGCCTTGAATCTTCTACAAATTTTGCATCTACCTTCATTAATCCTAAGCCAAAGTGCTTATGAGAAATATACAAATAAGCTCAGAAAATAGAATCTAGATGCTCGTAAGGGAAAAATCCATTTGACTCAACATAGGTTACAAGAAGAAGGATTTAGATGTGAAAACTGAAAATGGTTATCTAAACCCATTATGATATAAACCTGCCTAAATCTAGCAATCTACCCACAAAATGATAACAAAAGAGATGTTCAATGAGTTAGAAAATACATGCATTTGACGACCCATCATAAGCCTAAAACCTTCAGACATACTAATCGATAATATCAAAAAACATTGAATGACGCAGAATACACACATAGTCCTTGCATAACTTTCTAAAAAGGGGGAAAATAGATTCCATATCCCATTGTTATTTAGGTAGTGACCTTAGGAACACCACTATTATAACGGTTTGACGAAATAAGTGTAATAAGATCGCTACACTGAAAATGACGGACCAGTCTAGAGGAAGTACCGACAGCTACTTGGGTTAAAATCACTGTTTGCACTACATTGTATATTCCTTGGCAATCATTTGGAGTGGAGAAACATGATGAAACTCATGTTCGTTCCCCTTAGTGCTCACTCAATGGGTTTTTGAGATGAGGTTATAGAACCACTATCCCCTCTCCTTCAAATTCGCTAATCCCACTCTCCGATCCTGTCAAAAGGTAAAAAATATGAATGAAAAACTTGAAACATTAAGTGTACATGATCTATATTATAACTTAAACATATCTCACCAAAACTATGAAGATCCTCAATCCAAACTTGATGAATTCCGAAACCACATCCACAAAAAATACCACACCCTGTATAACCATTCATTCAAACCCAAAACTCATGAAAACACTCTATAAAAATATCTATCACTATGCGTTTAAAAATGTTGGGATAGAAGCCCTTATAGATGCACAACAAGCCTAGGGAATTAAATAACTAAAAGCATCCCCACGATCCCTGAAAAATCAACTAGCGGAAAAGTGGCTTGAGAAAACAAAACAACTTATTTCATAACAGTCAAATTCGATATTTTTTATGCATGTATGGCTCACGAAAAGCCCAAAAAAAATAAAATAGGAAAGTTAAAAAACTGCGTAGACATATGCGAACTAACCACCTTAAGGGTACTACACACTTCTACCCCGAATCCCATAATTTTCAAAACACTTTTTTTTGTATACAAAGCATATACCGTGGATACGTATAATGAAAAACAAGATGCTAAGGCAGCAATGATACATCCCGAACACCATGAAACGTGTCCCGCGATTACTGGTTTACAAAAACAACAGATTATATAATGAAAACCAAATAATAACTTTATAATAATATACATCATATCCTAGATTCTTTCCCCTCAGCCTTTTCATACCCAATTTCCGTTATCCCGCAAAATACTTTTGTAAACTAAGCATATACTATGGTTATGTGCAATGGGAAAACATGATACTAACGAAACAACGCAATTGGTTATAGCTTTTCCAAGAACATCACCATCCAACAACGTAAATAACTATTTGTAAATGCTTCATCATGAATATTATGATACGCATCCTAGAATTATTAGTTTACAAACACAAAAAAAAACTGCAATCAATAGAACCATAAACATAAAAAACATTTCCATTAATATACTGCCATAAAATACGCAAAATATGGCCTCCAAACAGCTCTCCAAATTAAAAAATTCACAAACTACCATAACTTCCATTTATAACTCCCTTCTTTGAGCTTAAGCACCCAACATCACCAGGCATACTAGTATGCCCAAACATCTATGTCTCCAGAGGCACTGTTCCTCTCATCAAATATTTTAACATCACTTCATCCTCCATCACAATATCTCAATCGCATCTTCCGTATACTTGTCATATTCATTTTCCTTGAGCTCATTCAATGTGGGAAACTGAGACAGCTTCTCAAAATCATTTAGCATTTTAAATGGATACACATCATCAGTAATAATTTCAAAATACATTTTATCTAAGATGTCTCCAGCTTGTCTAGCACATTCAAGGGTCAGTATATCATCAAGTCCTGTGATTGTTGCTATAGGATTTAGCTCGCGGAACTTTTTCCTTTTCCGGTAGCCCTCAAACTCCGTAATCTTAGGATAAATCCACAAATAAGTTATAGAAACCTCCATATTTTAATAACTTATTCGCTAGAGCACTGGCATACTTAGGATCAACATAGGTCCCATCTCAAAACTAAGAAGTTTATCCATAGATATTTTATTCACCCTGTCATTTTCCTTCATAGAAACTTCCATTTTTACACTTCCTTATAGCAACCTTCAACTTCTCATATCTCTTTCCCAACCTCTATAATCATATCAATCAACTGTGATTCATAGTCAAGCATAAGCAACTAAATTTAATAGGTACCCATAAAAACAACAACACACAAACTTTTATTATTCGGGATAACACATCCCTTATAATAGCAATAAGAACATTTCTGGTTTCCCCGTTACCAAAACTAACCCCAGTCAGTCTAGAAGGAACATTATGGGTAGTTTTAAACTTCTTGTAGGAAAGGTGTTCCCACAAGAATAACCTCGCTTTCCACAAGGATGTTCTATCTTCACAACATGACTTAACATTTACCTAACTAGCTGTCTCTCTTTAGTCAATCTTCCTACCTTTGTGTGAGGTTCAATAGTAACAGAATAGCTCCAAGGAGGAATGGGCATACCATCCACTTCCTTACATTTATTTTTTAAATTTTCAAATAACAACAAAGGGAATTCGTCCACAAGTTGGATATTAGGATCATGGTAAAATGTGTACAAACTAATGGAACCAGCACTACATAACTTATAAAACTTAATAAATGTTTCAATCTCTAAACCTTTGTTAGCACCTTTGCACAATTCTATATATCCTGTTAATACAAAGAAAATATGTGGATGAAGTTGAGTAAGAGACACATTATACCTATATAGAAAAACATTATAAAGTCAAGGATATGTAATCTTATCCCATACAAGAAATGATGTTCATAAACACTAAAAAATCCAGAGGAAGGCTCCATACCCTCTCCTCTACCTTGGGCATTTTAATAGCAAAAGTATTCATAGAAGGATGACATTTTATCAACTTTGACAAAGAGATATCATCTGCAATACTATCTTTTTCATATATGTCTTCTATGGCTGTATTTTTACCTACAAACTCCTCCCCGGAGCTAGCAAAACTACCATGCACAGCCCCATCAAGGCCCATAGTAGATTGGGTTACAGAGAATGATACCTATCATCGAATAATCACCATATTTGAAAAATGGAAGACAACTAGAAAACCTAGAAGCTTTAAGAATAAACTCGTTCAAAAGACCCTAACGACAACAAAATTACTTCAAATACGCCCCAAAAAATCACAATAGTTACTTTTTTATAATCCTCGAATAAGAAATCGTGCCTCAAAAAGTGCACCTTTTAAACTCACATAAGTTATGTAAGCAAGTTTAAAAAAATGAACCTTTAATTGTTAAAGGTGCCAGTAATGATTACTTATCAATACAAATAAATAAAATATGGAATATTTCATCTTTATAAACACAAACATCTTAACTGGAGAAGTCTCACTATGCTTCGTGCTTAGTGTATTATATTTTATGATGTACTCATAATAAAACACAAACACTAGACTCTCATGGAACTTCGCGGCTAGGGGGTCTTATGATACACACCTCCCTAAAAAGAGTAAAGGATGGTTCACAGAAGAAAAGAGATAACCTCACTAATAGAAGCACATCGCATTGATTAAGAGCCACATTATACCTATATAGGAAAAGCATGATAAATTCAAGGATAGGTAATATTATCCCATACAAGAAATGATGTTCATAAACGCTAAAAAATCTGGAGGAAGGCTCCATACCCTCTCCTCTATCTTGGGCAATTTAATAGCGAAAGTATTCATGGAAGGATGGCATTTTATCAACTCTGACAAAGAGATATCATCTGCAATACTATATTTTTCATATATGTCTTCTATAGCTGTATTTTTAGCTACAAACTCCTCCCCAGAGCTAGCATCGCTACCATGCACCGCCCCATCAAGGCCCGTAGTAGATTGGGTTACTGAGAATGATACCTATGATCGAATAATCACCATATTTGAAAAATGGAAGACAACTAGGAAACTTAAAAACTTCAAGAATAAACTTGTTCAAAAGACCCTAACGACAACAAAATTACTTCAAATACGCCCAAAAAATCACAATAGTTACTCTTTATAATCTTCGTATCAGAAACCGTGCCTAAAAAAGTGCACCTTTTAAACTCACATAAGTTATGTAAGTAAGTTTAAAAAAGGAACCGTCAATTGTTAAAGGTGCTAGTAATGATTACTTATCAATACAAATAAATAATTTGTGGAATATTTCATCTTTATAAAACAAACATCTTAACTGGAGAAGTCTCACAATGCTTCGTGCTTAGTGTATTATATTTTTTGATGCACTCATAATAAAACACAAACACTAGACTCTCATGGAACTTCGCTGTTAGGGGTCTTATGAAATACACCTACCTAAAAAGAGTAAAGGATGGTTCAAAGAGGAACAGAGATAACCTCGCTAATAGAAGCACCTCGAATTGAGCGAGCTATCCTAAGTGAACCTAGAAAAAGAGAAGGTTCTCACCTATTCCCTCGCCACTAAAATAATGATTTAAGAATAGGGTCTATGATCTGTAGAGATTGCAGAATACATCTTCCATAAATAGGTGATCCATGTAACAGAAGAGGTAATGAATTCTTCCCAAACACCATCACTATACGAATCATTGACTAACTTAGGCATCAGAAAGGAACCCGGGGACTTCCCCGAGACCCCGTTATGCAGGAACCATGAGGATGCTAAGGAATGCAGTGCTGAATCTAGATAATACATTGGTCCAAAAAGGATTCCTCGTATGAATCGGTTACTAAGAGAAGGTAGATAATGCCGCATGTTTGTTTCCCTTCTTGATTACTTAGAATGACTTCCGGAAATTCTAAGCATAGCGCAGTAGTGTATCAGTACTATGGATGCTCAGAGGTCTAGTTTACTGTTTGTGGCTAAATCTGCTATTGAAGACAAGGGGAATTCATCACTGAATGACCAAGTTCGTGAATGGTATTGTGTTTTTTTAGATAGTATAATTGTTAGGTTGATAGTCTCAAGATGCTTGTTGTATCCTGTTTGATTATAGTGTTGTTATTGGTTTGTTTGCTTCCTATTGCTTTCTAGGTTCCTGTCATATGTAACAAGGATATATTTTCCTCCAATTTTGATATTGGATCTTCCCCAGTTGTTTCATCCATCCAAGGTTTTATGAAAGTTGTTCGTGTGCACATTCAATGATGTCAAGGCTTAAGGATGTAGTACTTGGACTCCTCGCCATATGTAAGACTATATTTGATGATGGTTATTTCAAAGCTCTGTTTAGCAAACATAAAGTGTGTTCTAATTCTTAACTTAGAATGATTTGTTCTTCCATTACCCTTGATAAAGACTCGGCGATCGACATTCGTGATAATCTGAATGTTCTTAGGAGCTATCAGAGTTTGTTAGAGTGCTTTACCATTTGCCTCATAGGGAGCAGTGGTTGTGACGTATAGGGGGGTCTGGGAGGTCGTCGCCGTACCTCTCAAAGATACTATTTTAAAGCCCAATATGCTTACTAAATACAACTCAGTAGATAGTTGGCAAGTCGGGGTCGTCCACAAAGAAGAGGGATTTTC
>JAULKM010166043.1:0-16043 GCA_032355605.1 Rubia tinctorum | reverse complement strand
TTTAATCTCCAAGAAATCCGATCACAATATGAGTTCGAAATCTTCATCGCAAAATCTGCAGTTTCCTTCTTTGTTTCAGACAGTGTTCCAACATGGTAAGTTTCTTCTTCTTTACCATAAGTTCACAAATTGCCAATCAATTAAAAACTTTACCTCATGTGACTTCACCATTACTCCACAATTAAATTCATCACATGTGACTTTACAGAGTGGACACGTCAAGAGTATGCCAGAAGGTAATAAGATTTAAAAAAATTAGAAGAACAATTTGATCACAGTTTGCAACTATTTAATTAAGCATACAAAAGAAGAGAACAACTAAGTTTACAATGGTATCAAGCAACCAAAGATGATCAACAAAAATAATTTCTTGTCTGCCTCATATTAAAACTTTAGCAAGGAAGGTTGAAAAAATACAAGGTTCAACAAATCTGAAGTAGGAAATACATGGCACCAAGTTTAGAAAGATTTATCATTGTCATTCCCCTACTTACCAGGATATGCTACAAATCCAGCAGGGAAAAGCTACTTAAATAGACTCCACCACTCCTGAACCAGTCATTCCCGCATTAACCATGAAGTCTTGGTTTTAAAATGCGGGATGCGCTAAGACCCAAAATTAAAATAATGCGCGATGCGATGCGAGGGCATCACGGTTTCGATGCACTACCTATTTTATATTCAATATATATGCATCGAGTTGCCGACGCATGATGCTGTTGGAGACGCACGGAAGTAGGTAGAATTACCGCCGGCTGGTTGCTGCTCAGGAAGAAGAAAACAGGAAGAAGAAAGCTGGATGAAGAAAGCGAAGGCCGACGCAATGCCAACCAAATTAAGTTTTTTTCCTTTTTAAAACGTACATGGGCTTTTCAAAATTAAATGGTCTGTGCTTTTCAAGGCCCGAATGCATCAATTCCAAGATGCGATCGATGCGCTTCGCATCGGATGCGCTCCGACGCATTCCGATACGGCCGCATCAGGGAAACCTAGTGCAGCAACAAGGCTGATGCGTGAAGGAGGCGCAGCAGAGCGCATCGCGCATCAGGCGGGCGCATCGGATAGCATTTTTGAACCAAGCATGAAGTGTGTGAAATTATTTTCTGAAGTGAAATTACGCTGCTCGGCTGGCCATATATACCGCGTACTTACAACTTTCTCAACTTTTTTAACACATTAGTGAACAAGCAAAATCACATGTAATTCTCAGCAATGCCAAATTATCAATGAGTTAGACTGACATAGTTCATTTAGTAAGACTTTTCCAAACTTCATAATCAACCAAGTAACTACCGACTCTATTGGGAAAAAACAGTAAGATGTAAGAGTCATACCACATATAATAAAAGATCGACATCAGACAAGATCTCTTCCAATCATACTTATCAGCAAACAATGAAACAACTTCATAAGCAAGGATTTGACCGATGTAGAACCGTTTGTAAGACATTATAAACTAATCAAAATAGTAGCCGAAGAAGTGGTGCCCTTACATTAAAAACATCTCGGTTATCCTGTTCAGGGGCATCATGGGTGTATCTCGAGATACAATGGGAACTATTGTAGTAGTAAGTAACAATCTAAAGTAAAAAGAACATTTTGTGCCAACCAAATATTAAACCACAAAACTATGGAGTTTCATAGAAAATATCCAAAGACTCATTTTCGCCACCGCCTGTGGAGCACCCAATTCTTCTGAGAAAGGCAACACAACGGGCCGAAAAGATTAGGAAAAAAACCCTAACATTTACCAATTCCTTACCATAGTAAGCTCGAGGAGTGCTTTTGCTTTCCCATTGGTACTTGTCTATAATGGAAGGCTACACAAGATACAGGGCAGAAAAGATTAGGTCAATTACTGGGAAATAAAAACCCTAACATTTACAAATTCATTACAGGATTAACCTCAGTAATCCGGTCCCTTTCGCGTTGGTAAATTGGTGAAGGTTACAGGGGAAGGGTAAGTGAGGGAGGAAGGAGAGAATGAAGTGAGTTGAGAAAACATTGAGTGCAATGTGAAGGTTCCTAGCTGTGCACTGGGGGCACAGAATGGTTATCCCTGATACGCAAACAATCAAACATAAGTACACAGATACTGTAATGTAATGTAGGAGTAATGTATCGTAATTGTAGGGTACCTGCCCCTGCGAAGAGATGCAAAGTCGGCCTCAAACACCCCCAAATGCTAGCAGTATTGAGCCCGCATAGATGTGCTTATCCATGCACCTTCCCTTCCTGGATGAATATGAAAATTAATATGTGCTATAATTGGTATGATCTGTGAGTAATGTATGTACCTCGCTCAGTTGCTAAATCTGGAGGTCCGTGAGAATTAAGGTAATCTTTAAGATTATTCTAAAAGTGTTTGTGTCATTATAATCTTTATTTAGGATCAATCTTAAATAATGATGGTGGTTGAGGACTGAAATTCAATAATCAAAATTTAACTAAGATGAAAACTAATTAAGGGTAATGTAGTAAATCCTTCACTAAGTTTACTTGCATTTAGCAGTTCATAACCTGTACTTAGATTTTGTGTTTTATTTTTAGGGCAAAATACAAATATGACCCTATTATTTTCCAAAAGTGTCAATATAACCCTGTATAATTTGAAAGTGTGATTATGACCCTAACTTTTACATCAAATGTGCCGATATAACCTTTTGGCACTATTTCGGTGTTGATTTGGCATTTTCCGGCATTGACCAAACCTAAAAAGACTAAAATACCCCTATTTTTAAAACTAAAATTTAAATGACAAAAATATCTTAGGGTTCTTCACCACCACCATCGCTACTCCGCCGAGCTGCCACCGCTGGAATCTGAAATTTTGTCAAAATCTGGCGGCCTCACCTGCTCCACTGCCTCTTTCTTCTTCTTTTCTTCTAACACCACAACCAACAAAGTTCAAGATACAAAAATAATAATTTTTTACAGAAAAGACACGATTATTAGCTCTGGTAAACTTGTAAAATCGATGGTCGAAAAAAACAGAGCCTACCGGAGTAAAGCATAACTTGGCCACCGCCACTCCTTCGCTCCATCACCGGAGCCCCACCCCGCCCCAACCTCCAGAACGGAGATCATCAAAGGTGAAGGCCATGGCAGTGCAGTGGATTCCGATGATTGCTCTGTTGGCGCCTTTCACATCCCAGGGGACACAATTCTGCTGGCGAGCTTATGGGGTATTCAGATGGACCCGGAGCTTTGGGAGGATCCGACGATGTTCAACCCGAAAAGATCATCCAGCCAGGAAAATGAATGGTTTAAGTACCTCCCGTTTAGCTCCGACCGCGCGAGCGTGTCCGAGGAGTTCTTTGGGCAAGAGGGTTGTGGGTCTCGCTATCGGAACTTTGGTGCAAGGTTTCGAGTGGGTATGAGTTTGGGTTGACCACCAGCCACCGGAGACTCGCCTTGTGGCGGCGGATCTGAGGGCCCTGCTTGAGGTCAGAGCTAAGAACATAGTAACAGCAGATCAAAGGAATATAAGAACATAGTAACTCTATTGACCATTACTCATTTGTATCAAGATTGCCAACTCAAAGGAATTTTCAATATGTTACTTTGTCTCGGATCCCCACATATTGGCGGAGAAGAACTTATCCATGAGTGACTATTTTCTTATTAAAGTTGAATAAGAAGAGGGTTTTCAGAGGTTAGTTTGTCTTTTCTATTTTTTTGTATTTAAATTTTTTACAACCAGGGGTAAAATGGTCTTTTTAGTGATTTTCAGCCAAATTCATATTGCCAGAGTTAGATTGGCACTTTCATCCAAAACTTAGGGTTAGATTTGCACTTTTAGATTTTACAAGGTTAGATTGGTACTTTCATCTAAAACATAGGTTATTGTAGCACTTAACTCTTATTTTTATTTTAAAACTTTAGTACTCCATCATGCCGCGCTGGAGTATTAAAACTTTCTAACCCCATCCTGCCACGCTGGAGTTTTGAAAGTCCAAAACAAATTTTGAAATGCAACTTTTATTTGTGCACTCCCTCCGTTCCACCCAAACCTACAGAAAGAGAAAGTTAAGGTTTTAATTTGGGAAAGGTGAAAATACTAGTATGCCCTTCTTCTTCCTCTCTCATCCTCCCCTGCTCGCCTATCACCATCACCATCACCATCACCACCACTTCTCACCCTCCTCTGCCACCAATCACCACCATTGTCGTCGTGCGCCTCTTTTCCACCACCCGATCATCCCTCATGGACCAGAGGCTCTTTGCCAAAGCAACCCCAAAATCCTA
The DNA here is from genome assembly GCA_032355605.1 of Rubia tinctorum. Lineage (NCBI taxonomy): Eukaryota > Viridiplantae > Streptophyta > Magnoliopsida > Gentianales > Rubiaceae > Rubia > Rubia tinctorum. The sequence continues at coordinate 11,795 of JAULKM010166043.1, read as the reverse complement.
AACCCTGAAAAATCAAAATCCAGAAAAATAAAATTGAAATAATCTGGGGTGTTGTACTACGCTGGCGAGAAGGAGTCATCGGCGTGTAGATCTTGTTGTTCCACATCTGCGTCGGGTATTTGGGGGTTTGGGTTGAAGAAGAAGAAGCTGAGTTCAGGTGGCGAGAGTTAGGGAGAAGAAGAATAAAGGTGGGAGAAAGAGAAGAAATGGTGGAGGAAATGGTGCACAAGTGAGAAGAAATGGTGGAAGAAAGGGGCGCAGTAACCAAAAGGAGGGGAAAAATATCTGCATGAGAGGTAGGGTTGTTTAAAAAAAGCCAAAATACCGATAACCGGTCAAAATCAAGCCGGTATATAATTTAGTTTACCAGTTAGTTGGTTAATCGGTTAATACTGGTTACGATTATCTGGTTATGTCGGTTAATCGGTTCCTTTATTTGTTTTATTATTTGGTAAGTGGTCTAATAGAATAAACGGTAAAAGATTTTATAGAATATTAATTAATTAATTTCAACTCCAAGAATTAATTCATTAAACTTTAGCCTTGATCACAAACCCAATATGAAAACTTTAAATTACTAACCCAAATAACTTATTCTTTAAACTCTATAGTATTAGCCCATATATGTTTAAATAATAATTGTGCCCAAAGTAAATTAGTATGCAAACAAAAGTCGATGTACCTTATAATTGTGCCCAAATCTAATAATTATCGATGGGATACAATTTTATTATTAATTTAAAAAATCATTCAACTCCTATGCAATACAACTATCCAATTCATAAAAAATTACCTTTTATTTTAAGTTTTACGGCTATAACTATTAATCAATATTAATATGAGTTTATATTTTTAGTTTAAAATGAATGATATATATAGTAACCGGTAACAACCGACACATCAAACAAAACAGGTACTAACCAAACCAGTACAACCGGAAAAATTATCGGTCGGTTATTCGGTTCCTTATATCATTTTATAAACAGGTAGAAAGCGAAACCGATTAACAGACAAACCGACAAACCGACTGATTGAACACCCACCCCTAGTGGGAGGCTAGGGGTTTGGGTGGGAGATGAAAAGGAGGGGTTTCAAATCAAAATTTTAGTTTTTTAAGGGTAAGTAGGTCTTTTGATATGTTAAAATTTTCCTAAAATGGAAAGTGTGCAGATTTGGATGGGACGAGCTAAAAAGGAAAGTGTGCATATATGGTTGGGACAGAGAGTATAAAAGTTTAAAAATTAATACTTCCTCCATTTCAGTAAGATGACAAAATTACTTTTAAACGGGTTGATAAGCAAAAATTTGAGAAAAACCATCTTTTCATAGACATATGGAAAGACGGTGTTAAATCAAAATTATAGAAAGATATAAGATTTTATTTGCAATATTATAAATTTATTATACAACTTGCAATAATTGTAAGTTTATGAATCTATTAATGCAACACAAAAATTTATATCTTGATCTATTCTAGTTTGCAGTTTAAATCTTGATTTTTTCCCTAACTTTCATCTTTAGCTAATATGGTAGAAAATAATTGTAAACAGAAAAATAAAGATATTTTAGAAAGCAAAAGTCTTGGGAAATACCATCTTTCCATAGGCATATAAAAAGACGAAATTGAATTAGAATTATAGTAACGTAAAAGATTTTAATTGCAATATTAAAATTTTATTATGCAACATGCAGTAGTTATAAGTTTATGACACAATTAATGCAATTTAAATTTTTTATCTTTCTTTATTTTAATTTGCAATTTAAATTTAAATTTTTTCATAACTTAGAGATAGAAATTGTGGAACTATTCTAAAGTTGTTTAATCTCGTTTCTTCTTTTTTGCTAATAAAATATAAGCGCTTGCTTTCTTGACATCTCGCATTTTAATTTTTTATTAGTTGAGACTCAATAAAAGGTACTCCCTCATCCCCAAAGAAAATAACACATTTAGTTTTTCAGAAATTTCAATGATTGTGTTTGACCAGCAATATCTTTAGTTACACACAATAATTTTGCATAAAAAATTGATATTTAAAAAATATATATATTAAAAAAAATCTAACAATATCTCACATGATATTTATTTATATATATATATATATATAATTAGGGTTAAAGTTTACAAAATTTATCTTGAAAAAAATAAATGTGTCATTTTCTTTGAGTATATGAAATGCGGTTGAGATTGGCGCTCTAGGGAACAGACACTCCATCCAATGAGCTTACAGCTGCCAAATCCTACAAATTATGCATTACACTCTCATAAAATCTGTACAAAAAGACCTACGGTTTTGTTCTACTTCACAGCGGCAGAGGAGGAGATCCGGAGGCAGAAGGCTCTGCAGCGTGGTGGCGGACGGATCCGCAGAGGAAGGGGGCTCCGCGGCGAACGGTGTTGGGTTCAACTGCGGAGGGAGGAGGGGGCCGATCGAACATATTCAAAGGGAGGGAGAAAACTAAGGAGAAAACTAAGACAAAGTCTTGTATAAGACGGTCTTACGGTAAGACCGTTGATTAAATTGTAAAGAATTCAGTATGGGGTTTCTAATTGAAATTTTAAAAGTTCATGAGTTGAATGTGGAATTTTGTTATTTTACATTTAAGTTCATGTATAAATATCAATATTTCTTCTTCTTTTCCCACACTTTTCTCACATTTTCTCTCTCATCTCCTTTTCTTCTTATGCGTTCTTCTCTCCCATTTTCTTGTTTTCTCTACGTTCAACCTCTTTCTTCCTTCAATTCGACCTCTAATTGTCTCCGTTTTCTTCCATATTTCTTGCGCATAGTGATTTGCGATGAACGCAGAGAAGATGCGCTTCATTTTCAGGTTAATTTTCCGGTTTTAGCTTCGGTTTCCTGCGGCCGAACACAATACGACATTTGTTTCGTGTTTATCTTCGAAAGTAATGTCCATGCTCAGAATTTTATGCATATTTTTGTTTACTTTCTTTGATTAATGTGATATTCTATGGTTTGTGTAAGTTATAGTGAGTAATATTTGGAGATTTCTCTTTTTTGTGTGTTTTGTGAGTTGTTCTTACGAATTTGTGCTAATATTTGTGTTGTTGTTGTTGTTTGTTAGATGTTTAAGAAGACTTGCTTCACTGCTGCTGCAATCGAGAAAGAAGGAAGATTCGTAAGTTTTCAGGAGTGATGTTTTAGATACGGTTATTAATGTTTCTCGTTTTTAGCTTGATGTTTCATGTTTTAGGCTTTAAGTATTGTTATATGTGTTGGTGTGATGTTTTAATTTTTGCGTTTGATGCTTGTGGTGTTTTCATGCTCAAGAATGCAATTGATGTTTGGTTTTGATTGTGTGATATCTTAGTGTTTTGTTACAATTTCTGCTAATTTGTGAGTTGTTCTTACAGATTTGTGCTAATATTTATGTTGTTGCTGTTGTTTGTTAGATGTCTAATAAGACTTGCTTCACTGCTGCTGCAATCGAAAAGGAAGGAGGATTCGTAAGTTTTCAGCAATGATGTTTTAGATACTTTTATTGATGTTTCTCGTTTTCAACTTGATGTTTCATGTTTTAGGCTTTAAGTATTGTTATATGTGTTGGTGTGATTGTTTAATTTCAGTGTTTGATGCTTGTGGTGTTTTCATGCTCAAGTATGCAATTGATGTTCAAATTTGATTGTGTGTGATAACTTAGGGTTTTGTTACGATTTGTGCTAATTTTTGTGTTGTTTTTGTTGTTTCTTAGATGTCTAAAATTGCTTGTCCGTTGTTGCTGCAATCGAGGAGTAAAGAGGATCTATAAATTTTTGTTATTTTGCAAATGTGATGTTTTAAATACTATTGTTGATATTTCAGGTTTTATGTTTTATGTTTAGGTTTTAAGTATTGTTATTTGTGTTGGTGTGATGTTTTAATTTCAGCATTTGATGCTTGTAGTGTTTTAAGTGTGCAATTGATGTTTAGTTTTGTTTTATTTGATTGTGTGTGATATCTTAGGGTAATGTTACGATTTGTGGTAATTTTTGTATCGTTGTTGTTGTTGTTTATTAGATGTCGAAGAACGCTTGTCCATTGTTGGTGCAATCTAGAAAGAAGGAAGATTTGTAAATTTTGTTATTTTTCAGACGTGATGTTTTAGATACTGTGGTTGATGTTTAAAATACTGTATTTGATGTTTCACAATGTAGTTGTCAGTCATGTTATGTGTGCTGTTGTGATATTTTATTTTATTTTGAGAAAAATCAATCATTCCAAGATGCTGGAAAAAGTGCCCAACGGCGATTACAATAAGTGAAATTGTGTTGTTGTGATGTTTTAATTTCATATATTGATTTTTTTTAGTACTATATGTGATGTTTTAATTTCAACGTTTGATGTTTGTTGTGGTTTCATGCTTAAGTGTGCAATTGATGTGCAGTTTTGATTGTGTGTGATATTTTAGGATTTTTTTACTATTTGTGCTAATTTTTGGGTTGTTGCTATTTTTAGATTTCTAAAAATACTGGCCCACTAATGTAGCAATCAAGAATAAAGTAGTAACTACAAGTTTTTATTTAGCTGTGATGTTTTAGACACTATTGTTGATGTTTCACGTTTTATCTTTGATCTTTCATATTTAAGCTCTAAATATTTTTTATGTTTGTTGGTGTAATGTTATAATTTCAAGGTTTGATACTTATGGTGTTTTCATATTTAAGTATGCAATCGATGTTCAATTTTGTTCTTTTGATAGTTTAGTGTGTATTGTTGATGTTTTTAAAGTTTAATATTGGTGTTTTAAATACTTTATTTGATGTTTCTCAATGTAGCTGTCAGCGATGTTATGTGTGCTATTGTGATGTTATAATTTCAGATATTGATGTTTTAATTACTATATGTGATATAAAATAGGAATACTTTCCAAGCCAGAGGTCTACGATATCATTGATGAGATATTAAAAAATGCTATAAGAAATCATGCTCCCGAAGGTGTTCCCTTGAACAGGGGACCGATAATCGACCATTGGTCATTGTGTTGATGGAGTTGAAGAGCCATCCTGTTCGAAATTAGCATGAGAGAAGGCAAGTTCGTGCATAAGCAAGCAACGAAGGAAAACAAGTCAGGGGAAAAAATTTGATTGTTTGGGATCTATTGTTTAAGATGATGTTTTATAAATGTTGGTTTATTTGTTGGAGCCGAGACGCTGGATTCTTATTGATGTTTTAGGTTGATTTGAATTTTTTCAATTTTTATGTTAGCGATTTTTTAGGGCATCTAAACCCTTTGTACTGAATGATATTTAATGGTTCGATAGTTATGGTAATTGATATTTTCACAGGATGACGTAAAACTTACATTAAAGGTTTCCACTTTTATATGCTAATTTTATATCCTTTTGTCATTCCAATGACGATTCATTTAATTAATTCAATTTTGAATTATCAATGTTTCATGTTTTATGTCTTATTCATCCTTAATATACATAAATTTATACGCATCATCTTATATCTATAAATTATCATATATAAAATAATAATAACATCAGTGGAGTGGAACGTCAAAATAGTTTTTTCAAATCCAACAACAGTGGAATGTAAATTTTCAAGACTAGTTTGAGATATTTTACCATCTAAATTTTGAACTTTTAACTTATATTTTCTTTTAGATTGACGTGTTAACTTTTTAGCATGTCATTTTTAAAAATTGATATTGATATTTATTATTTTTTAATATTAGATTTTATTTGATATATTCTAGATGTTTCAATAGTGTGAATTGATCTTTTAAATTTTAATATTGTTTTTTAAAAAAAAATCATTTGATGTTGGATGATATTTATTTAAAGTTTAATTATTAAAAAATTTCCGTGTATTTTTTAGTTATTTTATGTGATGTTTATCTATTTTAAGTTAGTTTATTTTTAGAATCATTTTTAGCTTTGATGTTTAAATATTTAAATAGGATGAATTATTAGTTAGCTGTGAAGTTTTACGAAATAGGCCCAACACAAGATAAAAACCAAATAATCTGATTGACCCGGAATATGATCCACTTCAAACTGAAAATACGAGCGCAACGAAATCTTATTGACCTAGAAAAAATACCTTTTCCGACGAAAACAAGCTAAACCGGTGAAATCACCTTTTTCGGCGCTACGAAATTGGGCGAAAATATCGTTCTTCTGCGGCATGGTTGTCGAAATCCTGTGAAAATGTCGTTCTACAACCAACTTCATCGGGGATCGACGAAATCCTTCTGGAGCACCGCGATCGGACGACGCACAAAATCCTTCCAAAATGGCTTTTATTCTGCAATTGTTTCCTTCCCACAATAATACAATTCTATAGAAAAAAGCTTAACCCAAATCAGGAATTTCAATTACAATTGAGAACCACATATTTATTGTCATTCTCGGTCTTAAGCAAATCATAATTTAACGATAATGGCTTGCGAATTCTCCATCCTTCACAATTTAATTCTGAACAGGGAAATTCTTCTCCGCATGGAAGACGCGAAGGAGACAAATGAGAAGCTCTAAGGCGGCGGTTGTGGAAGAATCCGGCGGACGAGGGAAGAAGGTACTTGACGACGGAGGGAGTTCAATTGAAGGGGGAGGTGGACGGGGTAGGCAAAAGAAGGAGGCAGACCTAGGGTTTGCAAAACAGAGAGTGAAACGAAACATGTGTTCTATTTTCTAAAATTGCATACTAGTCCCTTCGTTTCATTATTTATTAAAATACATACCCCGAGCCATAAATATTTCAAATTATCCCTCAAATTTAATTTTCCATTTCCCTATTTTCACTCTAGTCCTTGGTCTCACTGTGAGACGGTCTCGCAAGAGACGGTCTCAAAAATTAAAGGGAATTGGAAACTTTATTAAGTACCGGGCCATTAAAGACAGTCTATTAAAGTCAGTTCTACAATGTAATCACCTTTAATTGATTTACACGTAAGGTAGAATCGCCTTAGAAATAAAATGCATGACTTGGGAGGAAGTTTCGAGTTTGAAACCTACTTCGGGCCCTCACTTCAAAAACCAACTTTGATCAATGTCTTTAATAAAAGGCTCTCAATTATTAAATCTAAATATATCATTTTATATGTTAGGGTCCAAAAATTTGAAAATGTGAAAGGAAAAGACGCACAAACAAAGTTGAATCTTTTTCTGATTACAAACGTGATTACTCCCTTGTTCTAGTTGAACTTGCACTCTTACTTTTTAATACTATTCTCTAATAAAATTTGACTGCGAATTTGTATAGATATATGAACAACAATATTATCGTATATGATATTGTTAATTCATCGTAACAAATAATTTCTAAATATCAACTTTTTATTTTCCGTTATTATACGTATTTAAACATATTAACGGTCAAACATGTTTATTGAACAACATAATAATGATTGCGGTGCAAGTTCAGATGGGACAGATGGAGTATTATTTTAGCTAAATGCGATGGGGCAAGTTAATGATTTCGTAAACAATACTCCCTCCTTCCCATCTTAACCTGCACATAATCTTTTTCACAGTTTTCTAGAAACATGTTTGACCGTTAATATGTTTAACTACTTATATTATTGGAAAATAAAAATTTGATATTTAGAAACTAGTTATTACGACGAATCCAATAATATCACATACGATAGTATTATTTTTTATATATCTATTCAAATATGTGGTCAAAGTTTGAAAGTGTTGACTGTCAAATAGTAAGTCTGCAGTTTAAAATGGGTTAGAGGGAGTACATCAATTTGCTCCTAGGGAAACTGTACATTTATTGCTCTCAAGGAACATATATATATATATATATGTATCCTTTTGACAAACTGAATAGATTGCCAAGAAACAATAGAAGAGTTGTCTGAATAGGGACAATATTATTGTTGACAGGAATTTCCAATGCAAATGTAGCTCACATTCTCAGAGGAAACTCTGATGTACCCTTTCTAGCATTGTTTATTCTTTTGCAAGCGGGAGGCTTGGATCATAAGTTGAATGCCTCTGATCATCAGTTAGTAAACTCGGATAAAAAATTCTGGTTGAGAACATTAGCCAAACGGATGCCACCTTGCGCCCATCTCTTCTCCACGATGGGCAGTCGCGATTCAAAGTAGTCATCTAGTAACACCATGAAAAATATTCAGCAATATTGAAGTTCAACATGGATATAATAATTGATCTTACCTGCTAGAGTGACTCTTGCAGTAGAATTTCTGTAAGCATACTCGCATGCTAAATCTATGCTTTCAGAAGCAAACCTGCAAATTTTTACAATAGAATGATCATTGATCTCTTAGTGTGCCGATAATCATAACTTGAAGTCCATCTATTGAATATGTTTTTTGCAATGCAGAAATGTTGAAAGACTTACGGCTCTAGACAGACCATATTATCACAGGTATCCCAGGATGAGATATCATCATACCCATTATCCTGTTCAAGATTCGGAAAGAAAAGAGCAGAATCATTAGAATTAGAAAATATGATTCATCAAGATATGCTCCAAACACTTATTTAAACAACTCTAGAAGGTAATAACAGCTGAAACATTTTAGTTATCTATTATAATCCTTGATGTCCGTCTGAAATATGACACTGTTTGTGACTCTATAACACGAGGACATTATATAACTTCCACTAAATAACGAAGAAGCTAAGCATACCGTGATGTGGTCTTGTATGGATTGTACCATAGTTGTTAGGTCTCTGTGGTAGTAATTCTTCATAAATGATCAAGTCATCCCACACCTGAAATAGCAAGGAAGCGAGACACAATTAACATGCATCAGCCATGATGTTACACGATAGAATCCACAGAAGAATCAGATGAACTTAAATAAAAGGAACAGTTACTCATAGACTAACGTGGTGCAAATTGCTCTTTCGCTTGTACCAACGAAGCTTTATACCGTTTCCACCTTCATCTCCAAGAAAACCTACATGAAGAGGCTGCAATATGTATGTTCTTTAGAAGAGGGAAAATTATAGTATAATTTCTCATAGAAACAGTATACCGTTACAGACAGCGGCTCTTCAAAATCGTGGAAGATGAAGTTACATAGAACACTTCATCTTTCTAAAGATTAGCTAACCTGATGGACATCGCTCATGAAATGAGCCGAGAACATGAGTGTCTTTGTCAAGTTTTCTGTTACAGGGAGATTACGCTCAGACATCACTCGGCCATAACATGATCCACGAAAAAGCTAGTGAGTAAGGCACTTACGTGAACTACGGAAGCTTTTACTATTTACACCATTTTTAAGCTGCATTATGAAATTGTAGATTGCACCAGTAACACATCCCTCCAGACGTTGAAGACGAATTGCATCATGGCAGTCTCCTTCATAAACAAGAAAAAAAATCTGCATCAGGGATTGGGAAATACACTTCTTGCTAAAGTTGTGACTAGTTCATCTAGGATGCCAAAATCAACACATCAACATTTAAATCACAGTTGAATCAAATGAGCCACAAAGATATTCCAGCCATGCTCAAATCGAGGGATATAAAAACAAAACAACTAGTTACAAGTCTACTAACTGATAGAACTTACTGCCATAAGTGTAGGTACACTCAAAATCATGCGTGTTGATGTAATGTAAAGCCCTGCTCTAATAGTAGCGGAAACTCTGTGTATCAGGCAAGGGGAAAACTGAAGAAAAATTCCCTTCAGCACTGGCTGGAAGCAATTTTTGAACCCCGGTTGCAGCTGCTTCAGTAAGATATCCCCGTTGTATACGTATAGCGAATGCACAACACCAATCAGACAACAATTTAACAATAACCGGGAGCATATTGTTTCAGTACATTGACATTCAGTCAAAATCCAGTGATAAAACTACGCCGACAAGTATCTCAAAAAGGAGCATCTCCCCTTATCAGATACAATCACAATAACTATAAACAGACCGAAACACCAGAAGCAGCCTCAAGTTATCGATAGCACAAAACAAACAAACATTTCCAGTAGAGAAGTGGACTCAGAATGATATCACATCAAACTCATAACAATTCAAACAAACAACAACAACCAAACCTTTATCAGTTCAAAACCATTCAAAAGGCTCAATATTCCTACATTCTAAATAAGAGTAACCGATAAACAGTCCACAAACACTGATCAAGTCAAGAACATGCAAAATCATAAAAATTCAACGCAAAATCAAGAACAATTAGCAACCCAAATCACCCAAGAGCTCAACAACAAAGCTAAAATACACAACAACATTCCATTCTTCAAGTGCAAGAAAACCAAGAAGAAAGCAGCCTTTTTTAAAAATTTACGCTGGAGAAAATGCATTTTTGAAATGCGTCTTCCTCTTTTTCCTTTTTTTGTCACATCTTCATCCTCGATTTCAGCATTTCATGCAATTTTCTTTCTTTTTTTATGGAAATTCTTGAAGACACATTACTGAAATGTGTATTCTATGTGGGTATTATCATATGAACAAAGTACCTTCTTCGTCATTTCTCACTTTCTTCCTTAGTTTTTCCTACTTATTTCTCCCCCTTATCTTCACTTCTTCCTTTTTTTATTGAGTCGACCAGCTCGTTCTCAGTTCTGGACGATACCGGCTGGTGAATTTCTGCTTCATTTTTGTGGCCGAATATCGAAGTGTAGAAGGTTTAAGTAATTTGTAGATCTGCCTTGTATTTGGTGTTTATTTGTTTGAATTGTCACTCTTGGCTGATCTTGTTATGTGGTTGTAGTGTTGCATTTTGTCAGCGTTCTTCTGCTCCGGGAGGAAAGCTGATTCCAGCGCTGTGCGTCGACCTCACGCGCTGACCTGTCAGCGTTTGTGGCCTTCCCGCGCCACCCTTGCAGCCACGCGTGAATTGCACGCTCCACCGTTGACGGAGGTGTTTGGCCGGAGATTCCACGAGTTGTTTTTGGGTATTCTTTTTTATTGGCATTACGTTTTATGAAGAACAAAAATTTCTGAAGAGAAAGTTTTGGAATACATTGTATGTATTGTATGAATTGGATTGGAAATTTTATTTTTGTTGTAGTGATAATTGAAGAATCTTCTAAGCAATATATTGTATGAAGAACGGAATTATTCGAAGAGAAATTTCAGTAATAAATCGTATATGTTGTATGAAATTAATTGGACTTTAAATTGTTTGGCCGGAGATTGCTCGAGTTGTTTCTGGGTATTATTTTTTATTGGCATTGCACTGTGTGAAGAATGAAAATATTTGAAGAGAAATTTGTGGAATACATTGTATGAATTGTAGGAAATTGATTGGGAATGTTATTTTTGTTGTAGTGATAATTGAAGAATATTTTTAGTAATTGATTGTATGTAGAACGAAAATATTTGAAGAGAAATTTCTGAAATACATTCTATATGTTGTAAGAAATTTGTTGGAGTTTAAATTTGTTGTTTGGATAAAAGAAAATTGTTGGAGTAATACATTATTTGGTATCTAAAAATGTATACAAAAATCGTATTGTGTTATTATTGGATATTATTTGATTTTTTTGGACTTAATATGATCCAAGCAAGTATTGTGTATTTAGAAATGATGTCAATGGTTTGAAAGTCGTTATGGAAATCAATGAACTAATGTTGTTGAATATTAATATTTGTATGAAATGTATGGTGATTGTTATTTTCGTTTGGATATCTTGTTCTGATGTACTTATATTTTTATTTGTACTGGTGTAGGAAAAAATTGTGGTGTGATATCGAGGAATTTTTACCGTTCTCTGGAGGTACATATCTTCTTTGTTGAAGGTATGTTTTATTTGAAGGAGTCTTGATTTAGACATATTAGATGAATAATTGTTGATGTAATATGGAATATGTTTTCATGTAATGCATCGATCTCTTGT
>JAULKM010166022.1:0-16044 GCA_032355605.1 Rubia tinctorum | reverse complement strand
AACAATTTATATAGTAATCCAAGGTATAAAATATGGATTTTCTAGACTGATGGAAAAAATATTTATATATTAACTGTCCATGATCAGTATATACTGGCTGAGATAAAATATTCTTCATTATCTTGTACATGGAATGCTGCATTCATATATGCTAGACATAATTGGACAGCAAGATATCATCTTTGGTCTAGTTTATCCCAACATTGTAACAAGCCTATAATGATGATTGGTGATCTTAATATAATTAGAGAACCAAGTGAATATTTAGGTATGGTTTCACCTAATATAAATTGTATGATTGATATTAATGTTTTCATTGAAGAGAATCAATTAATTGAACTTCCAACTGCAGGTAATCAGTACACATGGGCTGGGGGTACGAGAATTAGGAAAATGATGGGAAAGGTTAGATAGGGGTTCAGTTAATGTAGATTTCTCAGATTTATTTCCTAATACTAGCATCAGAGTAAAGGCAAGACACCCATCCGATCATTCCCCTCTGCTTGTGTCTGTAGCTGATCATAACCCGTCTTCTGGTCCAAAAGCATTCAGATTTCAATCTTGTTGGTTGATGCGTGATACTTTCCTTGATTTAGTCACAAATAATTGGAATAGTTCATGTACTGAATTTGGCATGATTAAATTCTCTAAAAAATTAAGAAGATTGAAATTTGCTTTAATGGAATGAAATAAAAAGGTTTTTGGTAATGTGCATGATAGAGTACACCAGGCTGAAGAAAATGTTTTAGAAAAGGAATTAAGTTATCAACAAGATATAGATATTGAATCCAGGACTTAGCTTAGTAAAGCTCAAGCTGAACTTACAATAGTCTTAAAAAAAGAGAAGAAGTTTTTTGGAAACAAAAAACTAGACTTAAATGGCTTAAACATGGAGACTCTAATACTAAATTATTCCATGCACCATTTAGATCTAAGCAGTATAGGCAAACAATTTCAAAAATAAAAAAACTCACAAAATCAGTGGATTAAAAATCCAGATGAAATTGAAGCTGAACCTGTTAGGTTTTATTTAGATCTATTAATTGATGGTAACACTGACCTAGATGGTCTAGCTGCTTCATCAATGTTATAGGACATTCCTCAAATTTTCTCTAATCAGATGAATGTAGACATTAAGAAACCAGTCAAAATAGATGACCTTAAAAAATTGGTATTTAGTATAGATGTAGATTCTGCTCCAGGTCCAGATGAATATCCAGGTAAGTTCTACACTGCTTGTTGGGACATTATCTTAACTTATTTGTTGAATGCTGTTAATGAGTATCTACTAGGTGTTCCCATTCCCAAATCTATAGCAGCTACCTTTATTGTATTGATACCTAAGAAACAGGTGATCTCATCTTTTTCTGATTATACACATATAAGCCTTTCAAATTTTATTAACAAAATAATTTCAAAGGTATATACAGAAAGACTTAAGCCATTACTGCCACAGATTATCTTACCTGAACAATCAGCTTTTGTTCAGGATAGAGAATTAGCTGGTAATGTTTTATTAATGCAAGAAATGATGCAGTTTTTAAATAATAAAAAGGGGTTTTTAATCTGTGCTTTAAACTTTATATGATGAAGGCATTTGAGAGAGTATCTTGGTCCTTTTTTAACTCTCTATTTTAAAACTGGGATTTCATGGCCTTATAGTTAAAAACATTATGGGAAACATTGCTGCAACTTGTTTCTGAGTTTTGATAAATGGTAAACCTTTTGGATTATATAAAACTTCAAGGGGCATTAAAAAGGGAGATCCATTGTCTCCTTATTTGTTTATATTGCTAACTGAAGTTTTTTCAAGAAATCTAAAAGATCTTTATCAACAAGGTAGAATTGACTATTTTAAGTCATCAAGTTCAGCTTGTAAAATCACTCAGCTAAGTTTTGCTAATGACAAAGTGTTTTTGATAAAAGCTAATAGGAAAAGTTTAAAAAACTTGAAAAGTTTTTTGATGGTTTTTGAGAAGGCTACCGGGCAGAAAATAAATTTCCAAAAATCATATTATTTTCTAAAAAGCATGCAATTGCTTCTTATGGAAATCTAATTCATCATATTACATATATGACACCAGGAGCTTTTCCTTTTACATCCTTAGGGTATCCAATCTAGTGTGGAAGAATAAAGCATAACTATTTCCAAACCATTTTTGAGAAAATATCAGCAAAAATTCTACCGTGGCAAAACAAAGGGTTGAATCAAGCTGGTAGACTCATTTTGCTGAAGCATGTGCTTTCAATCATCCCACTTCATATCCTAACAGTTTCTAAACCCACATGGGGTGTAATAGATAAATTACATATCCTTTTTGAAAATAATTTTTGGGGTACTTCAGAATATGGTCAAAAGAAGATATGGAGATGTTGGACAAAATTTGTTTCCCATATATGGAAAATGTTCTTGAAGTTAAAAATCTTCACATTATTATCAAAAGTTTCTCATTAAAATTTTGCTGGAAATTGCAAAAAAGAAACTCTCTTTGGTCTAACTTTATGTGGTCCTTTCCTGATTATTTGAAAGTTTCAAAGACTTGGCGTAGGATAAAAGAAGTGGATGATATAGCTTTTGGAAATGTTTGTTTACTGGTTGGAAAAGGTGAGGCATCATTTTGGCACAATAATTGGTTAAATAGAGCTGACCTATATAGTATGTGGAACACAAAACATCCACTGCCTTTTCCCAACATGACAATATCAGTTTTTTTTTCACACATCAACAAGAATATATTCCTATCCTTCAAAATGGATTGAATTATGATTTTGTTCATCTTTTATCCAAAGATTTCCTTTTGTTTGATGATTACCCTGATATTTTGGTATGGAAACTTGAGAAGAATGGTTTTCCCTTTCTTTTGCTTATAAACTTCTTAGACCTAAGAGGTTTAAAATTGAATCTTTTAAAAACTTATGGCCTAAATTTCTACCATTTTTTTCCGGTCTTATCATGGAGGCTTCTAAATAGATTACTACCTCTTTCTGATATCCTGGAAGATTATAACTTCTATTTGCCATATATTTGTCCTTTTTGTAAAATGGACTCTGAGGAAGTTCATCACTGTTTTAATGACTGTATATGGACCAAAGAAATCTGGAATCAGATAAACTTTTTTTTGATGTGGAAGTGATTTACTTTCAAAATCCGTGGGACAGATTTTATTTCTGCTGGAATGTAGAAATTCAATCTAAACTACAAAATGTTTGTGAAAGACTAATCTCATCAATAACTTCTTGGTTTATTTGGTATGCAAGAAACAAATATATCTATGATAATCAGGTTTATGATATTATGAGTACAGGTAGAAATGTCATAGATCCAATTAGATATTTTGTTTTTATCAATGGGATGAGATGGAAGGTATCAAATAAAGATCACATACACCCTTCTCTTCTATCAATAACCCCAATTTATACAGGTGCAAGGAATAGTGTACAGAACTTAGTTTTCTGGAAATTGCCTCAGAAGCTTTATAAACTTAATATAGATGGTTCTTCCCTCAATTCTAAAATGGATGGAGCTGGAGTAGTAATCAGAGACCAGCAAGGGAAAGTTCTAATTTCCAAATCTCAATAGTTTGGAAGCTGAAATCACTGCTTTAGTCATAGGCCTGGAAACTGCCTTTTTCCATGATTATAACGATATTCAGGTGGAGAAGGACTCTTTGCTGCTATTAAAGATGATTAAAAATGAGTACAAGGTTCCATGGAGATTTACTTCTCTGCTTAGAACCATATGGAGTTTAATAGGTGAACTTTTTGTCTCCTTCACACATAATTTCAGAGAAGCAAATTCAGTTGCTGATTCTCTTGCAAAATTAGCTAGTTCTACTAGGTCTTCTAGTATTTTTACGCATGAATCTCTGCCTCAAAGTGTTAAGGTATTAGTCATTCTTGATGCTAGAGAATTTCCTTATGTTAGAGTTAGATAAGAACTTATATCTGTACACCAGATACCGTGTTCTTCTCTTCTTTAATGGCAGGTACAAATGGAGGACTTGGAAAGCTAGTTCAAATGGAGATGGCAAGAGAGTCCAGCATGGTTTCTTAGAATCTTGGGTTCGCAACAATTCTGATGCTTCAACTGGTGCTAATGATCATGATCCAGATTGTTGAACCACTGGTGTTTCAACTGACGCTGCACCAAAATGTTGAACCTGTTCCTTCTAATGCTGAACCACCAGTTGTTTCAAGGGGTCTATGCATCATTTTTCTGCTTAAGGCCTCTTTTAGAGTATATTACACCAAGGGAAGTAGTATGCAAGGGGTTAAAACGGAAGGCCACCTCTTTTTGTCGACACGGGGGGTGGAGGCAAAAAAAGTGTGAGGCCGTTTTATACCTCGTCACTTGGGTTAGGCCTTTCTCTTTACCTAAGCAGGGTGTGTAGGTAAAGGGCATGGCTTTCATATTGCTTGTATCTACTCGGATATTCTTCCGAGATTTCCACGATGTAGTGTACTTCAAACTCCGGATGTAATGTTTATACAGTTTCAAGCTCCGGGGGAGCTAAAAAAATTACCCCTCACAATTGGTGAGTTTTAATTAAAAAGAAGAAGACACAACATGTAAAAAATGTTAATGCTAATATTTTAATTAATAATTTCGCGCAAACGTCATGGTACTCCGCTAGTTTTTTTTAAAAAAATTATAGTCTTTAATTGTACATCTTAAGTCGAGAGAAAATTAAGAAAATATATAATTATGAAATTCCTATAATAAGATGGTGAAAGAAATATAAAAAGGAAAGGAAGATTGTGTAAATATAAGAAATCAAGTTTAACTTTTTTTTAATCCATTCATTTCTTAATATACCATCTCTTTCTTGTTTCAAACTGCAATTTAAAAATTCATTTAGTTAAAACTTTCTAAGTTGACCCTAAAATTGAATTGATATATAAATATAAGGGAAAAATCAGAAAGGTGGTCTATCCATAAGTTTATGGATATACCACCTTATTTTTACCTTAAAATTTGTATTTTTTATAAAAAATTGAATATAGTATTTTATAAGTTAAAAAAGTGATATTATTTATTTGAATGTGAAATTTTTTATAATAAATACAATATTTAACTTAGAATTTTTAAATTTATTGTGCAATTTAACCAATGCAAGTAAAAAATTACAGTGGACCGTCCACAACTTAAGGATAGATTAACTGTCATGAGACCTCCACAATATAATGATTGTTTATTGTGGGAAAAAACAGGTTGCATGTTAATACTAACGTATGGTTATAGTTATTATTGCATGTATCTTGCTGAATTATTAGTATGTTTGTTGCTGCTATTAATTGAGTCTTGATGGTTTCGAGATTCTTTTTAATAATAAGTATTATAAAAATTGTTTGACTGGTAATTTTATTTGATTAGAATATAAAAAATCAATAGGTTTGAATAATAGTGGGTCCAAAATTTCCTCCTATTCTCTACCATCGTCACCCCTCTTGTTTTGGGCACAACTTGGGTAGAACTTACCTATGTACTATCAGAAATAAGGTATATCACCTCGATTTAAGTAGCTTGAAGACTTTTCCCTTCACTAATTCCATCATCAGCGGGTTTAACCGCCGTTGAGGTTGTATTTCGGATTTTGCACCCACATCTTATAGTTTCCGTGCCTACAAGTTGAGTGACTTATTCCTTTGATATCGACTAAGGTCCACCCTATATCTCCCCTAAACTTCCTTAGCAACTCAATCAATTTACCTTCTTAGTCACTTGTGAGCCTACTAGATACGATCATCAGTAATGTCTCTCCCTTGCCTAAGAAAGCATATTATTTTAGATTTTTGGGTAAAGGGTTAAGTTTGGCTACTGGTGGATCCTTTATCGAAGTTTTGGTTTTTGGCATTAATAGTTCATCTAGGTATTCTGGGTGGGTTTCAAGGGTGCCTAAATTTGGGGATGAATCCCCCCATGCTTTCTACCAAACAAATATTTCGAGAAGTAAGACATGTGCCATTAATAAGATCAATATCTAAAGCTACACTCACTCTATCATAAAAAATTTCTTTCATAATTTCATCAATAACATCAATCACATGAAAACAAGATTCATCAAAAAGACACTTCATGGTTTCATACATGTTAAACTAGACAATTTCCTTACCCCATTCGAAACTTAACTTTCCAGTATGCACGTCAATTTTAGCCCTAGAAGTTTTCAATAAAGGTTTACCTAAAAGTATATGTGTGGCTTCCTTTTCATTTTCCATATCTATGCCATAAAAATTCACCAAATATTTTAGTTCATTTACTTTAACCAACACATCCTCCACAATACCTCTCGAGTATGTGGTGGAGCAATTGGATAATTGAACTATCACTCCAGTGTTGTGCAATTTACCTAGGTTCAATGATTTATACAATGAATAAGGGATGGCGTTGATGGAAGCTCCTAGATCTATCATGGCATGTTTGATCAATGTTTCTCCTATCATGCAAGGGATGATGAACATGCTGTGGTTATTGCATTTTGGGGGGAAGGATTTTTGCCCAAAGGGGATGAGGTATTCACTAACTTGATATACCAATTTATGCCCAGGGTCATGCTTTTAAGTACATAATTCTTTCAAAACTTTAGCATATTTAAGCATATAATTGATAGCGTCAAAGATAGGATACTAACCTCACAATGTCCAAAGATCTCCGAAGGCTTGTTGCACTCACTTCTTTGACTATTATTTGATTCCTCCAAAAAGGTGTGGAGCTTTTTTTTCCACTCTCTGTTTTCCCCAATGTCATCATTACGATATGTTTGAAACCTTCCATCCCACTCCTCATCTATCTCTTCCCATGTATAGAATTCATGGACCTCTTTTCCGGCTTTAACATCTACGACACTAGCATGTGGGGCTTGGGGTCCATGTAAGTGGTGTATAACATTTTCTCGTGATTCGACCTCTAGTAGTTGCACTGACAAGGCTAGGGAGTCCACTTTGTCTTCCAAGATTTGAATGTTCGAAAACACCTTGATGTCCATATCTCGTATCTATTCTTGAATTCTGGAGTTGGATCTCTCTTGTGACTCAAACAAGACTCCAAGAGCTTGTTTGACATAGCCGGTTGTGCTACAGTTGTGATAATCCCAACAATTTAGATCCTCGTATTGGTATCCATCCCATTGATCCTCCATCATGATGTCTTGTCCTCGGTTCCTTATTCTGATGGCCCTAGCCTCATATTGTGTATGGAAATTGTTGACCGGGTGGTTCCAAGAGCAACCATTGCAATATCTTTTCTTGTTGAGATTTCTATCTAATCAGCTCCTTCATCACTGTCACCAAGATTTGCACTTGTTCCTCCAACATAAGGGTGGTAGGATTTTCCCCAGGGATCTCTCCCATCCTTGAACAGGCACAAAAGAACCTTGTCCCATTATCTAGTTCTTCAAAGAGGGCTATAATTTGCATGGGGATCTTGCTCTAGATGGAGCCATTACTGGAAGCATTGACTTGCACCATATCCTTATTGGTTAGTCCGTAAAAAAAAAGTAGACCAACTCTCCCTCCGTGAATCGATGATACGGGAAGCTCCCCAAGAGGTGCTTCAACCACTCTCAATATCCATAGAAACTCTCGTTTGGGTGCTAGGAAATGTTGGACAACTATTTATTCAAACCAAGCGGACTTAGAAGCAGGAAAGTATTTCCCTAGAAATCGGTGCTTCATGTCCACCCAAGACGTCATACATCCCGGTGGGAGGTAATACAACCATCTCTTTTCCACGTCTCAAAGTGAAAACGAAAAGTACCGTAAGTTGTAGTCTTTCTCCGAGACTCCCGGAAGCTTCATATTTGTGCAGACCAAAAGAAACTCTGACAAATGCTTGTTGGGGTCCTCGTCGGCCATCCCATAGAATGTTGGAAGGCAAAGAATTCTACCACTTTTCAACTCGCTAGTGAAATTACGTGGATAGGAGGGAAGATAATACAGAGGGGTTGATTACCCATGCTAGGAGCCACCAACTCCCTCAAAGTCCTATTGTTCTCCACCATGATCTCTTTCTACTTCTAACTCAACTTTTGACCCTTGCAGAACTACCTCACTAACCCTTCTCCTCCTCATTCATCGTATATCTGTGTTTTAAAAAATTGGTGTAAGGGTCTTTGGTTACTTGTACGGGTATGTATCATAAACTAGGGCAATAAAGTACTAGTCCACAAAGAAACACAAGCACACAAGTTAGGAGAAAAAAAGAAAAGCTATTAAAGAGCTCTACACAATAACTAACAAAAACTAAAAAACAAAAGCACAAAAATTACTTCTAACAACTATTTATGTATGCTAACAATCAAATTAGAACTAGTATCCCCGACAGTAGAGGAAAAATTAGACTTGCACCCCACAAAGTTATAATCTTGTGAGAGAATTACCCGCGGAGTGTGAAGTGATAAAAGATTGAAAAAAATTGTAATTGTTTCTCCCATACTCACTACTAACCACTATAGAGTAGCTAGGGGCAAGTCTGGGGTCATCAACATAGATAATAGAATTTGAAAGTTAACTTTACGCAACCCACAATCGAGTGTCACTTAGTTGTGTGAAATAGCTAATGCTTAAAAATATTTAATTGAAGGGGGGGGGGGGGGAGGTTGTGTCTAACAACTAAAGAACATGCAAGTAAAGAGATTAAAAGTATAATTAACTATTTGTGGGGCTATTTGTGTAATATAACCAATCAATTACTTTGATCCTAAATTCTATTACATGTAAGACATATAAACCTATCTCTTGCCTATGTCACATAGTGTGGAAATGGTCGGGAGTTCCCAATATCTGTCACACAAAGCTGACCTTCAAGAGCCACCTCACTGCCTCCATTATTAGGAAATGCACTTCGATTGACCTTTTTGATACCACAATTAATTCTACGTCATCTAATTCCCAGTTTTAACGATCCCCCGCTTAAAGGAATTAAGCCTTGGGTATGTCGCAACCGTTACATACGAGAGTGAGGAAAATACATTCGAGGCCTAGAGATACAAAAGTATTGGCATTTTGTGATGACTCTTGGGCCGCCATGACCCTATTCTATACAAACTAACATGCTTATCTATCGGGGTAAGCCAATGGTTTCCCCTGGTCAGGAACTAGTCCAGCGCCCCTAAAATGCAATCACTTACACAAATAGACAATTAGAATTAAAGTCTAACGATCAGGTCGGTACTCTCAAGGTAGCATGAACGTACTCATCTCATCGGTAATCTTGAGCCTAGAATAGTCCTAATATAACACTCCAAATATAGAATTTTAGTTTACACGATATTATACTATGTATGAACCTATGGATGCATCATAAAACATAACATGGAATACATCTTAGCAGAATGTAAATCAGAAATCAAGCACAAATATTCATAGGACATAGAGATAGGGTAATCTAAAAATCTCACAAATTCAATATCAAGTTATGAATAGAAATATTACCCCAAGAAATAAACTATAGCTGAGATGATAAATCAAAATCAACCATTGGATTTAATGCCATAAGGAAAAAACTAGAGAAATAAAAGAAGAGAGGAGATAGCCTTCTTCATCCCACCTACTCATAGAATACTAATAATAACCAGACTTCTTAAAACCAAGGAGACTAAATGCCTCTTATATAGTAGGTGAAATTGAACCTTTCAAAAGCCCAAAAAGCTAGGAAACTCTAGCAGTCACGTCGGCATGAGCAGTGTAATGGGGCACATCCCGTGATGCACGACCTCATGCAAAAGCACGCGGACCATGGACTGGAAGTGTTCCCAAGTGTTTAGAGTGTGCGACTCCTACAACAGCACGCGGGCCGCAGACTGGAGTTGTGTCCACTATTTTCTGAGTTCGTGGGTTGTGCAATATTGCGCAACATGTAGCATAGAGCCTTCCATTATGAGTGCACTGGCCGTGCAAGATTGCACAACCCATGGTGTGAACTTTGTCTTCTCGGGATGGTTATGGCTGGAATCGTGAAAATCTACATGGGTCATGCCAGTCTTTAATTCTTCCTAACTTAGCTTCTTTCTTTAGCGCATCCATCTACTATAATGCATTTGGCTCGTGACCTGCAATTTTCTACCATCCTTTCGAATGGCCTTCTTCGATCTACTACCAATCTTGTGAATGGCCTTTTAAAATAGTTTGAAGTGCCTACGGAAAATTTACAAGTAAAAACTCACAAAAATGGATCTAGATGCTCGTAGAGACATAAAAACTATTAGACCTAATGTAGGCTACAGAATGAGAGATTTAGATATGAAAACCATAAACGGTCATCCAAACTCCTTATCATCCAAACCCTTAAAATGTAAACCTACATAAATCTAGAAGTATAATACACAAAAGATAACAAAAGAGATGTTAAATGCTATATAAAATACATGTATTTGACATCTCATCATCTGCGTATGATGCAACTAAGCGCTGGGCTCGAGCGCATGGACCGAGAGATGCACACCATGGTCTGCGCATCCCTCTTTGTGGTTGTGCGTGCCCTTTGCTCGGTCCACGTTCGGTTTATCCAATTCCCATTACTATTGAAGACCAGTTTTGGCCACAAATAGTGTAAATAGCCTATTTATATCCATTAGAACTTGAGCCCAAATTTGTGTATCCAAGAACCCTAGTTTTCTTCTTATTTTTTTATTATAAATTTATCAATTTTTGTTGCTATATTTTTAATTTTTTATGTTCTGGGCTTTCATTATTTAGTGTAGATTTGTGCTTGGGAGCATTTGTAAGCATGTTTAGTGAGATTTTAGGTTCCTTCTACCCATTTCCTTTGATTATCAATAATGATTTTCTAAATGAATATGATTATTTTGTGATTAAGGTTAGGATAACAAATAATTGTGATTGTGGCATGATTTATTGCTAGGCTCAGGAATGAACCAGAAAGATTTTTCATTTTGTCAGTTTGGTCATTTAATGTTGTTAAGATTATGTTTAGATCTGACAAGAAAGTATGATCGTTAATTAATTAGATTATTATTGAGGATGGAATTGAATTAGTCTTGATTATCAGTGTGAGGTTGCAGCTAGGAATGGCGAATATGCCATGATTATCTTTAAAAATTAATTGCATCGAGGTTAAGAGTGATTTCAAAAGTTCTTTCTTTGAGTCCCATAGCCACTAAGACCACCAGGGTTTTCACGGAATTTAGATGGCATAATTGAGACACTGATGTTCTAGAAGGCATATATATATATTTTCCAGAATGGGTGCACATGTTAGGTCCCGGTGTTTAATTCTATATCCAGAGTTAGTGTAGTGATGGGGTTCCACGTAGACTAATCTTGAGGGTAAGGGATAGAGGGTGGTTGGCCAATATTCGAAACCCCTAGTTATACTAGAGGGAGGTTAGAGATGATGATGAGAGTAGTCTTCTGGGATTCAAGCTATCCACAATGTGTGATCAAGGAAATGTGGTAGAACTTACTGCTAGGATTTGAACATAATTATAGGATCAATGAATAGTATAAACATGTGAACCAAATGCCCCCACGTTTTACTATAATCATATCATATATCTTTTTTTATCATTGCATGCTATCTTACTCTTAGTTTCTTAATTTGATATTTCAGTAGTTAAAGTTTCCAAATAAAACTCTCCTCCCCCCTCACCTCTTTACACCGCACACTTAGTGGTGCTCTTGTTTTCTTATACTACTTAGGCATTAAACCTAACCCCTTTTCTCGTTGGACGACCTTGACTTCTCACTAGCTAATTTTTACTGGTTATCAACATTAGGGTTTAAATATTATCTTTGATAGGCACGCTAGTTGGCATCGGTTGGCTCACCGTTTCAAATTCTGTCACCATTGCCGAGGGAAAAACTTGTGATTTTCTTTGTTTGTTTTTTTGGAAGTAGGTATTGATTGAGTTCTTGATGTTTCTAACTGATAATCCTTGCACTATGGTTCCGAACTCTAGCAAAACTATAGAAAATATAGCCTTGAGAGATCTCACGATGAGAAGAGAGGCTCAACAAGAAAGGTTTGGTTGGATTTGTAATTTTGATCTTCCTACGAAGTCTTGCTATTGATTATCGTTTAGGAGAGGAATAATACAAGGAAGATAGAGCCGTTGTTTTCTAAAACCAAGGGTATCATGAAGAGTGTTATGAAGAAACAGGAGTTGTTGGTTTCCAATGTCAAAGAGTTCAAGAGTGGTATCAATACTACTATTCCTATAGTCCAAGTGGCGTGGTAATCCTTATTTGGGATATGGAAATGCAAAGAGAAACTAACAATTCGGGCAATGTAATTGACATTCACCTTCTTATGCTAAGCCCAAATTAAAGCACAAGATACAAATTATAGCATATTCAAGGAGGAGCTTTTGCAATCCATGGCGGCCTTGACCAAAAGTAATGAGTTTCTCCAAGCCCATTTCATTGAGAAATCAAGAACTGGGGAGGGGGATCAAATTCTCTCAAGTATCAAGAACTTAGAGGCTTAAATTGACCAAATAGTATTACCGGTGCACCACTTGGAGGTCGAGGAGAAAAGTAAACTTCCATATCAATTGGAAGTGAGCCCTGGGCCAAACTCTAGTGCTACTACCTTGATTGTTGGGGTGGAGAAGGAAATTGAAGAATAGTCTCACAAAAGAGCTAGTGTTGAGCATGAAATAGAGGAGCGTGATCATTCAAAAGTCATGAGCTACATCTGATTCACCCTCATTTCCATAAATCTTGAAGGAGATACATGGATAGTCAAATGATTATGCTAAGCTTCCAACCCACCCCACCCCCCGTTTCCTTTAATACAAACTCCATCCCAAAATATCCCTCCTTTTGGAGTATTTCTACCCCCACATCTCTAATTTTAGATGTCCATGGTGAAGAGGCTCAAACTTTCACCATATGGATAACATTAGGGTTGTGCCATCAACTTTAAATGAATGAAGATTCTAGGAAGGCAGCTAGATCTTTAAAAATAGGTTAGTATTTTTTTATTGCACTGTATTATACATAGAATCACCTTAAGTGGTTGTTTGCCCTAATTTCCCTAGTTTGTAAGCATTTGGTGTCTAACGTGTTTTACCTTTCTTATTTAGTCGATTCCTATGTGTTTTATGAGCTTATTTGGAGACCATCATGAAGAATGTCATTTTCAAGGATGGTAGAAGATTGAAGAAGCCAATTCACAAGAATGGTAGAAGAAGGAAGACCACTTTCAAAGTGGTAGATGATAGAGTGAAGAAAGAAGGCAAAAGTAATGGGTGAAGAACTTTGGACCAGATTTTTATAATGATCCAAGATGAATTGATTTACATGAATAGCATCATTGGATTTATCTTTATGAGTACTATAAAAATGATTACTAGAACTCTCAAAACGGATTAATGCCTCACTCGTGGGAGTAAAACAAGAAGCCACAAATGGCCAATTCCTTCATGTGAATGAAAATCCTCATGGGCAAATCTCTGCTGCACTTTTCTCTCTTTTTTACTTTTTCTTTCCCATGTGCTATAAATAGCCCCTTTTACTTCCCATTTGAGTAACCCTGACTTGGGGCCTCCAAACCGTAGTTTTTCTCCATTTTTTCTTAGTTTTTGCACTTCTTCCATGAATTATTGTATAATTTATGGGTTTTCATTATCTAGGCTAGCTATCTTCTTGGGAGCGATTGATTGGAACTTCCAACCCCATGTAGTGAGAAACATTTATTGCCTATTTATGAATCTTGATTATTATGTTTTTTCATTAATGAAATTGGATGTTTAAAATTATTAAATGTTTGTATGATGACATGTTAGGAATTAAGTAAAGTGTACAATTTCTTCTCTTTTTGTCATGAAATTCAAGAACATGGAATTAGAATTTTTAGTTGTGTTGATGATGTTAAGATTGCTAGATGAATGTGATAATTTTGATCTTTATCATGTTTATCCTATGGTAGCACTAATGAGAAAGTCATGAATGTTAATCTTTCTTGATTAACTCTAGGAAACACATTAGTTTGTTAAATGCCCAGGCATTTGTTAAAATGTTTATAGGTGTTGTCAAGCTTATTGGTTTTTTGAGCATTATGTCATTAATAAGATATCTTGAGATGTTGATTGCCTAAAGTGGTCATTAATGACGTTTACAAATAGTCGCTGAACACTTCTGTAGATTACAATTAAGAAGAATAGAAAGTTTACTTTCAAAATGGAAAGTGTAGCATTCACAATAGGTAACCAAGATGAATAAATATGTGTTTGTGTCTATGATCTATAACAATCTTGGAAGTGGAAATCAACTGCAGCCAAAGTTTCGTAACTTGTGTTTAAATCATACCTTTTTAGTTTGTTGCATGATTATAAGACTTGTCTTTAAATGCTAGTTACTTTGTCTTTAAATTCATAACTTAGAAATCCCCCCTCTTTATTGCTTTCATATCTATACATTTATATGCTTATATACATCATCATATGCATGAACCTTTAGGAAATTCCACGATCCCTATTATAATTATCTACTTAATTGTAGTTAGAAGTATTTGATATTATAAAATAGATTTTTGAGAGTTACATCGATGACCTCCCACTGTACAAGACATGAGTGGGTCAACCCCTAGCACACCAAATGGTGCACAGACCGGGCACCTAACCACACAGTCTTTGCGCCCGAGCGCCTGGGCGTAGCAACATGCACAGGAGCGATACTGACAGCATGCCTCATGCGTGGTCCACACACCTTGATCCCTTAAATCCCCTATTTTTCATTTTTGGAGCATAATTTTTTGTTCCATTCCTTTCCAATACAAAACAAGAAACACCATTATCCTTCCTCCACCTCCAAATTCATCACTTTACCACATCCAATCACTTCACCATATCCAAGCCCTAAATTTCATTTAATTACAAAATAAACCTCATTTTGCAATAAAGTCCATAGCCTATCCAATCCCTAAAAAATGGTCCCTTTCTTAAGACTTTCTATTATAATATATAGAATAAAAATGTGTTTATATAACCCCCAGTTCTCTCATAAGTGCACATATAATCTCCAATTTTTAAAAACTCCTAATATAACTGTGGTTTCATAAAAATATTTTGACAATAGTTGTCGTCAAATTGATACGAAAAGAACAAATTACCCCCATAAATTTTTTTAAAAAATTTAAAATTTAAAATTACAATTTTGCATCCCCTCCCCTTCAATGTTTTGCACTCGTTCCCTAATTTCTAATCTGCTTTTTCTATACTTCCCAGTACCCATCAGAATGAACCATCACCATTATACTCATCCAAAATGCAATATGAAATTTTGAACTCGCTGCCAATGAACCCATCATCTTAAATATAGGAAGTTACCCGCAACTTTGTTCAAGATAACTAGCACTTTGACAGAGGGTTTCAGGCAGTAGTGCTAAAATGGAGACCATAAATGGGATTTCTTGAAGAAACAGAATAAAGTGTGATAAGATATCATTTGGTATTTTGCATTTCATTATGAATTTACGGCTAAGATATCACTCATGAGTGAAGGCCATTCGCAAGGATAGTAGTAGATAGAGAGCCAATCGCAAGGTTGGTAGAAGAATGAAGACCATTGATCTTAAAATGGTAGAAGATTGAAGATTCCAAAAGAAGGAATTCAAAAGTCTGAAGGAAACCAAGAAGGCACGGACCTTGCAGTATTGCACAGCTAGTGTGCGCAGCTTGTGGCCAAGGAAGCTCTAGGGTACGGGCAGCACAAATAAGCACGACCTGTAAAATTAGAGGGGGAAACGAAGGCATCTAGGACACGAGGCGTGCAAATTAGCATGACACGCATAAGCAGAATGGCGCAAGAATTAGCTCCAGGATACAAAACGTGCAGATCCGCCTGACCTGTGCAATCAGAGGCACCAGGGTACCCTTCTAGTTTAAATTCCGTGCAGATACACACGGACCATACAACATGAGTCATACAAAGCAGCACGGAACGTGCATGCCTAGCAGCTAGGGCTTAATGAGTTGGGATTTTTCGTCCCTTTTCTTTTTTCAGTATAAAAGCCTAAATTCTTCTAAACTAAGAGGAGGGCAGTTGAACTTGTAATAGATCTAGGTTTCTCTCTCTCTCTCT